>CANSZD010003470.1:347500-491113 GCA_947648045.1 Beta corolliflora | reverse complement strand
CAAATTGGCACCCACTCGGACGATTATGGTGCTCGTTAGTCCCCCATCCGAAGTGGTGTCCAACCCACTCGGCCAGTGGAGGTTCCCACTCCTCTACCGAAAGCGCGCTCTCCGCTTAGCCAAAAACGGCTAAGTACCAAATTGGCACCCATCGAGATAGTATGGGGCTCGTTAGTCCCCCATCCGGGTGGTGCCCGGCCCATCGGTCAGTGGCGTCTCCACTCCTCTGCAGAGCCGCTTTTATACTTTAGCCAAATATGGCTAAGTACCAATTAAGACCCACTTGGACGGTATGGGGCTCATTAGTCCCTCATCCGAGTGGCGTTCGCCCATTCGGCCAGCTGGAGGTTCCCACTTGTACGGCTCGAGCCGCTCTCATTGTAATACCCGATTCTTAAGCACGTTTAATTTAGCGTAAATCATAATTATTAACTTAATTATATTTCGAAAATTCTTATTTCATTTGAGTTTGGGATATTTGTAGTGTTTGTAATATATTTAGTTATTTAGTTTTATGAAATTATTATTATTAATTATATTTTTTTGGATTTTAAATAACCAAAGTCGGTTTTCCTTCTTTCGATTTATGGACGTCGGTTAAGGAGGAAATAAAAACCCCCAAATTCTTTTCCTCTCTCGTCATTTTTCACGCAAGTCCCAAACCTCAAATTCTTCTCTCCTCTCCCCGAGCAATCTCACACCCTTCCCTCTCTTAGCTCGCGTGCGTTCCAAGCTCACCGGAGCTACGTCTACTTCCCCGCTTGCGCGGTGCTGCGGCTGTGCCACCTCCCTGCTCGCGATTTCTCTCTCCTCCTCGCTGCTCCTGTTGTTCGTGGGTGCTACTGTGCACCGCTGCCCTTCGTGTGCGGCCTGTCGCCGAGGTTGCGACTGGTGGTTCTCTTGCCGCCGCCGTTGTCCTCTCTCCACTCTTCCTCTGTTGTTGTTGGTAGTGGTGTTGTTGATTTCTTTGTTCCTCTTCCTCTCTTTACCCTATGAGGTACTACACCCCCTTCTCCCTTTCTTTTATTCTCCTCATGTTAGAGGTTATTATTGAAGATATGAATTCTGAAATTTGGTTATTGATTGTTGATGCTTTGAATTCCTGAGTTATTGTAAGTATTACAACTATGTTAATTTTTAGTATCACTTGAATAAATCTGTAAGACTTGGTTAATATTAATCCTTGAGGAGATTGAAGTTGAGTATAGATTAGGTTGGGTTGATGAAATTGATTGAGTTGATGGAACTGATTTGGGTGAACTCTAATAACAGTAGTACTTAATGTTTTAGAAGTCATTCTATTGATTTCCTAGTAAACTTATATTTGTGAACTATGACGCTTTCAGTGGCCTAAAATTGTACTATTGATGGAATTTAGACTAATTTATGGTGTGCTACGGTTGCTAAAGATGGACTATTGGAAATTACCTGGTGAAGAGACCTTAAGTTACTTGTTAATAGATTTTAGTGAATCGCTTAATCATCCTTATGGAGAGATGTGTTCAATATGATGGTTAAGTATTCAATATGATGGTTAAGTATTCGTCCACGAGGTTGAAATGATGTATGGGTTAAAGATGAATTGAGATGATTTATTGATTTTCAGACAATCTTGGTATTTTATGACATTTAAAGTACACTTGTTAACTATATCGGAGTTTATTATTATATGTTATAAGATTGAAAGCTAAGAAAAGTGTATCAAGTACTATGGTGAGAACTGTCTAGAGTCGAATTATGTTTAATGACGATAGTTGATTATGGGCATTATATCACTAATAAGCTTATTAATATGGATATGAAGGAGTATGGAATAAGTATGCCTCTTGTTTTGTAAGTGATCGGAAAGTGTGATAAGATGACTATTGTTCTTATGAATGACGAGTTATGAAATGTTTGCTATGGTATGTGTTCAAGTATTCCGAATATGTTAAAGTATACCTTTTTAATTACGAAACCATCCGAAAGTATAAATGGCTCTTTAACGATATGAAATATGAAAAGACCGCTATGCTCTGCTATGCTTCTACTATGTATTCAAAAGGTACTTAAAGTTATGAGATACGTTTACAAAACTTTGATTATGCTAAAGAAATACATTATGATCATTCCGAAACGATATAAATGTATGAAAGTTTATGACTCTGTGATGATCAGTGAAAGATACTTAAAAGGAGGAGACGAACGTTATTTATGAAAACATGTTATGTGAAATCCTCATGCTATCTAAAGTATGTAACGTCTCATGCTAACACCCACAATCCCTTTCTAATTATGTTTTATGATATTCCGCACTATCTTTGTTGATGTATGGATTGTGGGATATGAAATGCTTTTATGTGATGAGTTTTGATGTTATGAAAGTATTTCATGGAATATGATGATATTAAGAAAATATGACTATGATTACGTTATGATTACGATTACGTTTCATAATTATGATTACGATTATGTGCTTGTGATTATGATTCGTAAAAGGAACGAAACATGATAAAGCTAAGTGGAAGAACGGTTCTTGGCAAAATTATGTTATATCGGGTCGTGCATGTACCTTCGGCGGGTCGATCACCTTCTAGATATTGGGGTGATTCCGTGTTATGTTTTGGGCATTATATACCACCTTACGTAATGTGGGGGCCAAGGTCCTTGGGTGGTAGCCTTCCGTTTATGAAAATGGAAATTGGGTCTTGCACGTACCTTACGGCGGGTCGACCACCTTACGTCTATGGGGCATATGTCCATGGGTGGTTCCGTGTTATGTTTTGGGTTATATACCACCTTCGAAATGTAGGGCCAAGGTCCTCGGGTGGTAGCCTTCTGTTTATGAAAATGAAAATTGGGGAGACATCCCTTCGATATACTTGCTAAGTTACCAAAATGAATAAGTAAAATGAAAAGATAATGATGAATCTTATGATATGATATGAACCGATATGATATGTTATGAAGTAATTTATGTTGTTCTTCCCTTATTAAATGCATGCTCTTTCTTGTTTTACAAAGCTTGGATGTTGGCGAGTTACCAATATGACTTAAGTAAGAAGGAAAGATATGATGAAGCTTATGATATGATACGAAATATTTGCTATGTAGATGATTTTATTAAATGATTTAATGCTATGAAGTATGATGACTTTGATGTTACGAAAGTATGATTATGATTGCGATTATGTTTTATGATTTCACACATTATGTTATCGATGTTTGGATTAGGAGATGTGGAATGTTTTACGAATATGATGATTATTAGTGATGTTATGAGCAGATTCTATGAAATAACTATGTTGCTACGAAAGCACGATCATTACTACGTTATGAATATGACTATGACTATGTTGAGTTTAAGATTACTTCTTATAATTACAATTAGAATTATGTAATATATCTATGATACGAGAGAAACGAAACACGATAGAGTTAAGTGAAAGTGTTCTGATAGTGAAGTTAATGAAAGATGATAATGACCTATGACAAAACCATATGACTCAAACTATAAGCTTTATGAATTTCGATGATATGAAAGTATGTCTTCTGCTTTGATAGGAAAGAACTATGATCTTCATTACGACTCTACTATGATTTATGGAAGTACTTCAAAGTCATGAAATATGATGAATGTTGCTATGTTGTTGTGATGCGGTTATGAATGATGAGAACATGATGATTACGTGAGAGTTGTAGACACCAAAGCATGTGTTAAAAATATTTTATGGGTTAGTACTCAACGTTGTGCTGATGTGTCTGTCAATGTTTTGTTTTGTCACTACTGTGGCCTGTCACTTGGTGGGTGGCAGTGTTACAATAGTTACAGGTTGAAGTTCTGGAGCATCTTTTCCAAGGTAGAAGCACTTACTTGGTAAGAGTTCGGTTATGATTGTTTTACGTTTCTTTTGAGGCGAGGACGTTCCACTTTGTAATAGATAATAAATAATGGTTTAGTTTTATTTCTAGTCCCGGAAGAGCAATAGTGCTCCCGAGTCTCTTTTAGCCGTTGCTCCCGAAAGCGTTGAGTTACGGATTTGGGTTGTTTTAATCGTAACGAGGTTTTTCAAACATTTTCCCATTTTGGGTTGTCCAATTTACAAAGGAAACTCTACGAAATTTTTTAGAAAATATTTTTCTATTATTAAAGTGTTTCTCTAAAGAGTGGCAAATCAAAGTAATGTCCCTGTAAGTTAATGTTAAATGTCGCCTTGTATTTTCCCCTAGTGGAAAGTACGGCGTTAACGCGCCGACTAAGCTAAATCTTCCATTGTTAATCTTGATTAATTAACTTAATAAGGATGCATGAAAGTCGGGCGTTACACTCATACTTAGCCAAAATGGCTAAGTACCAAATTGGCACCCACTTGGATAGTATGGGGCTCATTAGTCCCTCATCCAAGTGGCGTCCAGACCCACTTGGTCGGTCAAGTGTCTCCACCCTTAGCCGAGCCGCTTTTTATACATTTGGCTAAGTACCAATTAAGACCCACTCGGACGGCATGGGGCTCGGTAGCTCCAGTCCGGAGTGGCGTCCGACCTACTCGGTCGGCAGGGATGTCTCCACCCATCTCGGGAGCCGCTTTTTATACTTAGCCAAATATGGTTAAGTACCCATTGAGACCCACTCGGATAGCATGAGGCTCATTAGCCCCTATCCGACTACCCACTCAGCCGGTGGGAGGTCCAACGATAAAAGATTGGTCGGTGCATGAGCTACCACATCCGAAGGGATCAAAGCTCCTATTCGCCACGGATGCATGTCAAGGCCGGACTGCGGCGATCATACATCCATGGCATGGGGCTAATTGTTTGGGCTCAATAAATGAGCAACTAACACCTTCGCCAAATCATCATGAGCACCGGACGGTGGGGTATGTGGGTCCCACCATGGGGTTGACCTAACTCCAGTCTAGGGATGCACAAAAAGGGGTGGAAAGGCCGGATTGCTTGAAAAGGCAACATAGCCATCTATCCCGAGAGAATCCCATTAATTAAAGTTACACATGCCGGGACTTCCCAACGGTATAAATATAACCTTGTCTCATCAATGAACATGTATTCAATTCTAACCTACCAAAAGTCGGGAGCATCTCTCTCACATTGATCACTTTCTCTCTCAATCAATCACATCGACTTGAGCGTCGGAGGGCGATCCCGAACAACTCCCGAGGTAGTCTAACCTTCTTTCACGGGAATACGACGTACGGACGAAGAGTTCAGGCGAACGTTCTTGGGACCCACATCAAGTCTTCCAACCTATTACGATCCTCAATTTCTTAGCAGAAACACATATAAAATTACAAATGATGTATAAGATGATGAACTTTTGTAGAATAAGATGATGAACTTTTGTAAAATATATAAATCATAAATGTCCATTAACTATATAAGATGATAAACTTTTGTAGAGTGCTACTCCCCTCTATTCTAGAATAGTCTAAAAACCTTTTTTGAAGTATTAGTTTTTTAAACTCTTTTTATTCCAAAATTTAAAAGTACATAGGTCTCTTATAGTTTTTGGATCCCTTACCCTATATTGTTTAATAAAAATAGAATTTTTTGTCCCAAACTATCTTTAACTTTCATGTTTTTGCGAGAAACTACCTTATAAAAAAATTGTTGTCCAAAACTACCTTACTTTTGACATCTACCTTATGTCTGTTTCCGGCGTTGACTTTTGTTTTTTCCGGTTTTTAATATCACATTATATCACTTGACCTCTTCAAACCTTTTTTTAATTTTCCCACCCTAATTTCCCCATTTCCATGTGTCTGCGTATTTCTCTCTCATATCTATGTGACACTTTGTACCACCAATCCACCATTAAATTCCTCTTCTACTTAAACTAAAATTAAAACAATCACCCTATTCAATTTCTACAAGGGTAATTTTGTTTTTCCAACAATTTTGAACTGAAAAAACAAAAGTCAACGCCGAAAACCGGCATAAGGTAGCTGTCAACAACAAAATTGTAAAATATAGTTTGGGACAATAATTTTTTTATAAGGTAGTTTCTCGCAAAAACTTGAAAGTTAAAGGTAATTTGGGACAAAAAATCCTTAAAAATATTCAACTCTCTCTCATCTAACAAAAAAAGAAGAAAACTCCATTACCACATATTAAAACTCATTTTTATAAAATAACATGTGATAATCATACAGTAACTTATCTTCTTAAAATACATGTTCAACTAGATGTCCGATAAATATAAGACGAAAGGAGTATTTAAAAATCGGGATATAGCATCGTAAGAGTTCCAGATGGTTGGATGTAAACATTTTCAATGTAAAATGATTTTTCAGGTAAAGCATTTTATAATGGAAAAATTTCAGTTGCAAAACTAATGTTCCTTTATTTGGTTCGATGTAAAAAAAGCTATGGAAAAAGAAAATGGAAGGGGAAGTGAGAGGATGGATATGAGGAGAGTAAAACTGTAAAAGGTTGCTAAGGAGGAGGGAGGAAAATGTGTTTTTCGTTCTTTTTGAAAGAAAAATGATTTTCACCTATACATAGGGGTGTAAGTTCGGTTTTCGGTTTGGTTTTAGGGCAAAACCGAACCAAATCGAAATAAATTCGGTTTTCACATTTCAAGTCCAAATCCAAACCACAATTTATCCCCCAAACCAATCCAAACCGAAATCACAAAACCAAAACCAAAACAAACCGAAAAACCGAAATTCTTTTATGATGCAAAAAATTGTTTTCCAAATCTTACAAATAATACGAAAATTATCAAGTTTCAAATCATCAAACATAGAAAATTACTTCAAATCACAACTAAAGCTTAAAAATTGAAGTACTAGAACTAATGATAATTGATAAAAATTAACGAAAATAATGAAAAAAGGTAAAGAAAATACAAGATGGGCAAAGTTTGGTTTGGTTTGGTTTTTTTCGGTTTTTCAAACCAAAAACCGAACCAAACCAAAAACCGAAAAATGAAAATTTTTCAATCCAAACCAAACCGAATTTTGAAAAAAACCAAACCAAATTATTAATTCGGTTTGATTTGGTTTGATTTGGTTTGATTTTCGATTTTTAACCAAATAACTTACATCCCTACTTATCTGAGGCGCACCCTACTAAACGGAGCTTAAGCATTAATTTCGTATTGAAAAATCTATCACAGTAACGAGTTACCAGCGTTTGTTTGTGAAAATTGAAATATTTTGACGGAGGGGGAGAGTGCGGGAAAATCCCCGGGTGGCTTCAATTTTCGAACCCCTCACAAGACAGTGAGACACACACCCCTTCTCTATAAACAATTCAATATTTCGATGAACAAACGATTATTATTTATTACCCCACTTTGAATTTCTATTGTCCCACTTCTCAAATTCCATCCCCCTTTCCGTCGATTTCCTCCGTTTTAGGGTTCCGTCTACTCCAACAATCTCACACAAATTCAAACCCAAATTCTAGGGTTTTTACGACAATGGCGAGAGTGAAGAAAGAGGCAGGTAGCAGAAGCAATAATACTAACACACGAGTTAGAGAATTAAGGAGTAGCAAAATTGAAGCTAATTCAACTTCTAATCAGCAACATGTTGATGAAGTTGAACAAGAAGATGAAGTTGTAGTAAGGAGAAATCTGCGTTCTAGATATCTCGCCGTCAAAAACTTACTTTCTGGTAACTTTTTTTGTTGAATTGTGTGGTTTGATTGGATTCATTGAAAGTTTTGTGTTTTGTTTGAATTATAGTGCTAACTAGATAGTTGTAATTTATAGGTGATGCGCATGATTTGTCGCGGCCAGATTCGGAGAGGTTTAAGTCTATGATTGATGAAGTGGAGAGTTTACATGCGAAAGGTATACACATTGAGTTTAAATTTTGGAGCTTTTTTTTTGTAATAATGCTGAAATTTGCTGATAGTTATGCTGCTTTTGCTTCATTGATTATATTTGACTATTCCTGTGGCTCAGGGGAGCTTAGATTTGTTCAATTGTTATCGGCTTCGCTTTTTTCGTTGTACATTTCAGCTTTGGTATATATAGGGTGTGTTGGATTGCTCTGAACTTATAATAATCATGCTGAGACGATTTTGACAATGTGCATTAGAATATACATTAATGACATGAGGTGAGAATCTTTATTTGCGAGGTCGGGGTGCTGCAATCATCAATTGGTAGAGAGGACATAGTGTGATTTAGGAAGGGTGTCATCAGGATAGTTGATGCTTAATTTAATCTGTGATAGCATCAAATGATAGAGAGAAGAGGGTTTACAGTGTAATTTAGGTTACATTAACCATCATTTATGGTTAAGTAGTTAAGCATCAAAAAATGCTCTCACTTTATTTCCCTCTCTTTTGAAGAATGCTTTTCTTTCCCTTGCTACAGTAAAAAATCTCGATATCTTATTAAGGGAAAGTTGTTTGTAATCCGAGCTAAATGTATTTCAGTAAATACACACACTACAATTAATAGGTTGGCGAAGCAAATTCTTGCAATTTTCTTGCGTCATTATCCAATTGCTTCTTTTTTTCCTTGCAGCACCGCCCCAGTTGGGAGCCCTTGTGTTTCATACCATGATACAAATAAAAGACTAGTAATGAGAACAATATAACCTTTTATTAACATTGGTTGTCATTTTTCTTTGAATTCTCAGTTGAGAAACCCCGGGAGCAAGTGGCTGATGCAGAGGCTTTGCTGGACATTACAAGCAGTTTCTTGAAATCTGTCAAGGCACAGAAAAATGAGGGAGTAACTCCATCAGATTTTGTGTCTTGCTTGTTTAGGGATTTTGGTGGGCAAGGTAGAGCTACCAGCAGTGTTAATAATTCAAGCGATTTGGTACTTTGGAAAGACATTGGGCTTGCAGTTTCTCATATATTTAGAAAAGGCACAGGATGTTGTACCATGTAATTACTTTGCCAAGACCTTTCAATTTGTGATTACGTTTCCTCACTAGTTCTATTGTCTAGATCATCTCTCTGTGTTAATATTACAGGCTAGGGCCTATGAGCTCTGAACTAAAGAGAAGGAAGACTATAGTTCGTAAAAAGCATGTCAAACCAACTGATACTTCACGGCCAGAAGAGGTAAGAGTGGCCTAAATTCCTAATTGACTTTTGTAACTCTTAAATTGGTAGAGGAGGCAAGTTGTGGTTGCTTGTTCCTAGCTGAAAGACGCATTTTTACTTTTGCATGTTATTCATGGATACCTGTATCTTTGTTTTGCAGCTCAATAACCTCAAGGAAGAGAAAACTGATACGGACAAGAATATGTCAACGATGTTTGGTATTTTGAGGAAAAACCGAAGGGTCCGGCTGGAAAATCTAGTTCTGAACAGAAAATCCTTTGCACAGACAGTAGAAAACTTATTTGCTTTCTCATTTCTAGTGAAAGATGGCAGAGCTGAAATTACTGCAAATGAGAATGGCCATTTTGTTTGTAAGAGCAGCTACTCATAGACTGATACATATATTCGAACATTCTTGTTGATGCACTCAAAACTAATGTACCGCTTCTTCTCTTCTGGTAGGCCCAAGAAATGCACCAGCTGCGGAAGCAGTTGCATCAGGCAGAGTTTCATACAGTCACTTTGTCTTCAGATTTGACTATAAGGACTGGAAGGTATATTTTCAGTTCAATCCTTTTCCAGTTGCATAATTATCTTGTGCATCTTTAATGTCAATTGAGTTCCGTAGGATGGTTGTGAAGTTCTAGGTATACAGTATACTAGTTAATTTGTTTAGTAGTGTCATTAGGCCTAGTAGATCTGATCAGTCAAGTTTGCTGCTTAATAGTTTCATCTAGTTTGAAAGACGTGTAACTTTATCTTCTTATTTGAGGCTTATGGTTCAGCTCAACCTTTTTCCTGCTGGAATTTCCCACATAGCTAATTGATGTATTCTTGAATATATTTTTAGCTTGAAGCCTTGATCTGAAATTCTTTAAGGCATTATGGGTTTGCAAGCAAAGTACTCGATTTATGAAATTCATAAACTAAACTAACATGTTTTTTTTTTGAATTGAAACTAGTCTTTCAGGTCTAGGAAAGTTATTCCTGTCTTTTTTATTCTTCTTTTACCTTTTATTAATTTATTTCTATCTTTATTTGGGGTGGGAGGGGGTGGGTGTATGGATGACTTAGTTAGATGTCTCAAGCAGGTCGGCTGGTTTATTGGGTTTGAACTTAGAAGAGTCTTTTGCTGTCCTTTCAGTTTGCATCAACTTAGCATGTGATAATTTCATCTGAATTTGATTCTTCTTTTCTCAGTTGGGTTGTTGGGTTAAATGCAATCTAGCAACTTTTTAGTAGAATGGGCTGACTTTGTGCTGTTAACCTTATTTACCAAACTGGAGAATGTTTCCTTATATATTGTTTGTTTGATTTCACAGTTGATGTTGGATTCTGTTGTGGAAGGCGAGGAGTTGATGCCACACAGGGTTCAAGCAGACACGTCTGCTGATTCAGAGTTTCCAGCAGAATCAGCAAATGCAGATCCTGAAAGAGTAGCTACAACTACTCCAATTAGAAAATTATCAAGGAACCGAGGTCTGGTTCTACAGGAACAGACCGTTGTAGAAGATTCACCAGAGAGTGATGAAAACAGATCAAGAGCTGCTTATATAAGAAAGGGGAAGCGCAAAATTATATGAGGCTAGGATGAATTGTACAGCGTCTTGACCTTAGGCGGCCTTTTGTATTAGATAGTAGAGTGTCTGGACTTCTGGTTCCATCGATTGCTTTGGATCTGAATGAGTTAACTAGGTAATATAATCTAATCATTCCTTAGTGGCTGTTTTCTTTTACAGCCTTCTAGCTTTAAATCAGTTTCTCCTCGTCGTCTTTGCAATGAATCAATGCACGTTCATCTCGAACTCATGCAGTTATGACGAGTCTCATTTAGGTTGTATTCTCTTTACCTAAACTTATCGAATTGTACTTATTAAACCTGATGAGCCTTTATATCACCTTATGTTTGCAAATGATTATACTTGATGAATCTTAACCCTGCCCTTAGCCTAATCATCTTATCTACTATACTCTTAAACTAAAATGAGACTATAAATTTTTGCTTCAGGCAAAGGTTCATATGTGGAGCCATGCATAAGTTTAGCCCTTGCTTTTTTAAAGTTAGATGTTCCTCCTTTTTTTCCTTGGAACACTTCCAATTTAAGAAAGCGTAACATCAATTTAGAAATAGTCATAACTATATTTTAGACATTATTGGATCAATTACTTAATTCACACCCAAAATTAACATAATTTCCGGTAAATTTTGAGATGCTCCAAGCTTACAAGATCTATTATACGATGACCCAATTTGACGTCGAGCACATGACGCAACCCAAAATTTGAATGGACTCGACCTAAAACAATTGGTCATAATGATCTAACTCGAACCTAAACTTAACGACTTGATTGACATCTCTACTAATAAGTGGGTCACGGTGAGTTGTAGTCGAAGAGTTTGAGAGAGAAGTACGACGAGATAAAATGAGGTAGAATGAGAAAGATTGTCCGGAAACACAAAAAGGATTATTTTGTCACTAGTAGGGAGATGCTTAAATTTAAAATTTCAATCTTGGGTAGCCACAATTGGTAACAGTTGATGTCTTGTTTATTGCTTTACTTTTTGATAGTTTTTAGTTGGTATTATAGTTGTTTTTGAGTTAGTTTAGGCTAGTTTGTTAGCTATTTCCTTAATTTGTGCAATTTTCCTCCTTGTATGCACTTTCTTTGGGCGATTTATTTCGTTTCAGGACTTAGGAGCATGCTTGGAGGACACTTGCACAACCCCGAATATTAATATCGAAGAGGAAGGTCAAGGAAGCATCAAGGAAGCATAACCGAGTTCCGGGCAAATATAAAAAGTTTTGGAAGGGTTTTGCACAAGGGTCAACTTCAAATGGACATAACTTTCATCACACAAAACATTTTTGAGCGATTCAAGTTGGAGATGAAATCTTGGCTCAATAGCTTTCCAACGAGTGGTCACAAGCTCAATTCCGATGAAAAACGAGTGAGATATGACCGTTTGAATATGAACTGACGAAACTGAAAAATGACCCGGGCGCTCAATAGCTTTCCAACGAGTGGTCACAAGCTCAATTTGCGGAAAATCGAAATTTCGGTTCGATGGTCCGACCCGCCGGTCACTCCACCGACCCGAGTTCTTTGGGTTTTTCCGAAAATCATTCTTTTTAAATCTTCTTTTTGAATGGGGTTAATTTCTAATTATGCATAGCTTATTTTAGGACTATATAAGGCAAACTCCTCTCATTTTAGGTGAAGCTAATTTACATTATATTTTAATAAAGGGAGATTTGAAATTCTTAGAACCCTAGGAGAGAAAATCTCATCTTCTAGAGAGAAAAGTGAGAGAAACTTGTTGAAAGCTTGGAATTTGGCGAATCTAAGAAGGAAACTTGAAGATTTGGAGACTCCTTTGCAACTTTAATGAGAAATTCTTACTCTCTCTCATATTTTGTTGCTTTATTTTCTTATTTTCATGTCATTCTCACTCTATTTACTTGATCATCCTAGATTAGTGCTTTAGTTCATGTTAATAGTTGTTAATGTCTTTTAGTTTATAATTTATTATGATTTGTGAGTAGCTATTTCTTTGGGAAGGGTTTGAAGCCATTAATGAGTTCATGAACCTCTAAATCCAACATTGGGTTTTGACTTGGGATAATTTTGGTTAATTGATTTGGCATTTTCATGAATGTTTGTGTGATTGGCCATCATAGGAGCATAATTTAGGTACCCTTAGTGAAGGATCGAGAGATGAAGTTAAGGGGTTGCCTCAAATCGATTATTAGGCTTGAAGGACCATGAGAATAGGGACTACCTAGCCTAGGGGACTTAGTTTGCTTGTTTAAGTTCATCATGTTTATGGATATGCTTGGTTGAATGCCTTAGCCATGAGAATAGGTTTTCGGTAAGAGATTAGGCCAATCTAGCTAGCTCGAGAGAGTGGTTAGAGTACCAATGGATGAACAATTCTCCTCAATTGATCCCCATTGTGATTGCTTGGTTTGTGAATGAGTTGATTGGTGGATACCCCTTCCCAAAGTTATTTTTCTTATTGTGTTTTCATCTCTAAATCTTCAAAAACATAGGCTTTGTTTAGCTTATCATAAATGTTTACTTATTGGTGCTTCCCTTAGTCCTTGTGGATTCGACCCTTTACTTGCCCTATATTGGATAGTTTATGTATCTTTGACGTGTTTACAACGAGTGCGTCAAATTTTGGCGCCGTTGCCGGGGACTTCGGCTTGCATTGATTCGTGTTGATTAGATAAGTCTAGGCTATTTGTGAATATTCTTTTCCTTTTTTTTTCTTTCTTTTTGTTTTGAAAAGAAAAATAATGGCAAATACTTCTTTTCCTCAATATGAAAATGAGTCCTTTTGGGTTTACTTTGATATACTTAGAGGAGTTGTTGAAAATATGTTTAACGGTGATTTTCGAGCAACATCTTCGGATGAAGCTTGGAATTTTTTTATGTGGTTAGGTAGGGACACTTATGATTCCGACTTTTATGCAAATTGTCATGATTCCTCTAATATTGGCATGAATTTCTTTGATGAGTCAAATGTTCCCACTAGTGAGCCTATTATGCATGATCATATTCCCTCATATGTTTGTTGTAATGAGGTAGATTCCAATATTGATGATATTCATGCTACTTCTCGATTTTCATCAAATTTGTGCATGAATTTCAATGATGTGTCACATGTCCCCAATATTGATTCTCATATGATTGATTGTGATCCCTCCCCCAAAATTGATTTTCAAGGTTCCTTGTATTCGAATCATCGAAATCGAATTGGAGCTTACTCTTGAGCGATATCTTAATGGGGCAAATTCTAGTGCCAATGATGAGCCTCTCCCTAAATTTGACCCCAAACCTATTGAGGATCTCTTTTTACAATTGAAAAGTGGTTTGAATACGCTTGGGGAAAATCGAAGTTGCAAAAATGACATTCTCAAGTTTGATGATGTTGATTCGAGGCATGTTGAAAATGAAAATCAATTGGAAAAACCCCATGATCTTAATGATGGTTTTTGGAGTAGTGACGATGAGGGGTATGTTTTTTGAGGAGAAAAGGCCCATTATTGAGGATATTGTTGAAAGTGAGGATGTTTATAAGTCTCTACATACCCTTTTTGAGTCTCATGTGTCTACCTCTAGTGGATTGGACCTTACTTTCCCTCCTTGTGCTTTAGAGCATCCATCCTCTCCTACCCCTTCTTACTTGAGTGAAGATCTTGGTCAAGTTGAGGGTGAGATACCTCATTTGATGGTTGGTGATGTTTTTCAGGATTTAGCTGATGGCAAAGATGTTTATAAAAGTGTGTGATTTGAAGACTTGTGATATAGGAGAAGTCATTTGTGAAACCTTAGTTTCTATTCCTTCACCTTATATCCCATTTTCAAGAAACATTGACCTAGTTCCTTCCTTTCTCGTCTCTTTCCCTTATTTATCCAAATTACCTCCATTAGATGAGCCCCCTTCCTCCATTGCCATTCACACCAATTTGATTATTTTTGAGGAAGAGAGTGAGATTGCCACAAAAAAAAGAGTTTGTTGAGGAGAGTTTGTCATTTCATTTTTCTTTTTCTTCTTATTTTGATTTTTCTTCTTCTTATTTCTTTGTTTTTCCTTTTGTTCCCTCTTTTAGGCATCCTTCTCCTCATTTGCATAGAGTTGCATTGCACTTTATGCACACTTTGCATTATGTCATTGCATACTTAATAAGAATGGAAATGTCAGCTAGTACATTTGACAAACTCTTGCGATCTTTGAATTGCTATTTATTAGAAAGGTCAAGCTTAAGACCTTAAATAAGCCTTTCCCGGAAAGTAACCCGTGATTTATTGCTTTCATTTTCTTTCTTTTAGTCCTTCTTATTTTTATTTTCTATCCTTGATTTATTTAGGTACATAATTGGAATGACAATCATTCTCAATAGTAAGTGGAAAGCAAATCATGGTTTTAAAGAAGTTTATTAGAAATGAAGAAAACGGGTCATTTACGGGTATTTGCACCCACCTACTATCCGGTAGCTTTCTTCCATTTGCTGTTTCTTCAATGCTCTATGATTTGTGGAACATATACTTGTTGGTTGAATGTTACTTCCCTCCCTCCCTCCCATTGATCGTCTTGTTCAAGCATTGAGGATAATGCTTTATTCTAGCTTGGGGGAGTAGCTATTTGCTAATTTGGAGGAGGTGTATATAGTTTATTTCTTTGTTTTTTCCTTTTTTCACAAAAAAGAAAAAAATCAAAATGTAAGAAACATTTCTTCTTTTCTTTCCATTTCTTTTTTTTCTCTTTCAAGTTTTGATTTCCCTCTCTTTAGTTCAAACAAAGTCAAAAATGAAAAAAATTGAATTGAAAAATAAGGAAAAAATAAACAAAAAAGAAGTGTTAGTTTTTAATAAAAATTTGGTTTCCTTGCCCAAGGAAGATGCTAAGTAATGATATGATGTCGATTCCTTGCTTTGACTTTGAGTATATATTTAGAGGCTCCTTTTGGAAGAGTGTGAGCATGGGTTAAGGTGTTTTAGGAGGTGATTAATCTTGATTGCATTAGAGTCTACCAAAATGAAACTAATGAATGCTCAATTGGATGTCTACTCATGAATCTTGACTAAGTTGCTCATACTTGAATAATTTTAGCTTCAAATTCGCGGTCCCTTGTGTCCTTAGATATGCTCATCATGTCCCAAACAACCCTCTACAAGAAACTTAGTTTTTACTTCTCTTTAATTTGTATATAATAAGTGGCACAAAAGGCCACAAGTTCTTATTTCTCTCCTTAGTGAATGATTACTTCTCCTTTGTATAGCAAAAATCCCATAATAAGGAATAAAGAAAAAGCCAAAAACAGTCAAAAAAAAGGCGTGAAAAATGAAAAAAAAAGTGATGAAAAACGAAAAGCAAAAAGAATAGAAGAATTTCAATAAAATAGGTCAATTTGTGGATGTCTCCCACACTTAGTTCTATCTTTCTTAAGTTTTGAGTAGAGCGGAGTTTAAGGCCTATTTGTGTGTCTAGGGATGGTGGACTAGTGGTTTAAGCTTCTATAACACTTGAAGAGCCTTAAGTCTTTTGGATAGCTAGGTGTTCTCTAATGAGCGAGTAAAAAGTCTAATTAGGTGTCCTATTATAATCTTGATTAGTCTCTTCCTCTACCCATAACCTATGAGTACACTTGGAAATTAGTTGTCTTGAAAGTTGCTCTTTATCCTTGCTTGTGAACCATTTCATTGATAGTTGACTTGGGCATGAATCTTGAGGTTGTTGAATAAATGGTTGATGAAAAACTAGAGTTGTGGGTTAAGCCTCTTTGGAAACCCTCGTGAGATCCTACTCGCCTTCTAGAGCGATCTAGAGGTTTAAAGAGCTTGTTGCATACGCTAAATGCAATCGTGATTCCTACGAAAATGAGTTAGTGTAAATTCTCTTTCTTTCTCCTTTTTCCTTTCTTCTATATTCTTGATCTTGTTTTCAAATAATCTTCATTCTCTTACCCTTGTGTTTTGTTCTATTTTGCTTGAGGACAAGCAAAAGTCTAACATGGGGGAGTTTGATGTTTTGTTTATTGCTTTACTTTTTGATAGTTTTAGTTGGTATTATAGTTGTTTTTGAGTTAGTTTAGGCTAGTTTGTTAGCTATTTCCTTAATTTGTGCAATTTTCCTCCTTGTATGCACTTTCTTTGGGCGATTTATTTCATTTCAGGACTTAGGAGCATGCTTGGAGGACACTTGCACAACCCGAATATTAATATCGAAGAAGAAGGTCAAAGAAGCATCAAGGAAGCATAACCGAGTTCCGGGGCAAATATAAGATGTTTTGGAAGGGTTTTGCGCACAAGGGTCAACTTCAAATGGACATAACTTTCAGCACACAAAATATTTTTGAGCGTTTCAAGTTGGAGATGAAATTTTGGCTCAATAGCTTTCCAACAAGTGGTCACAAGCTCAATTCCGATGAAAAACCAGTGAGATATAGCCGTTTGAAAATAAACTAACAAAACTGAAAAATGATCCGAGCACTCGGGTCAATTGACCCGCCCGGGTCAATTTGCGGAAACTGCAATTTCGGTTCGATGGTCGATCCGCCCGGGTCACTCCACCCGCCCGGGTCAGCAGGGTTTTTCCGGAAATCTTTCTTTTTAAATCCTCTTTTTGAATGGGGGTTAATTTCTAATTATGCCTAGTTTATTTTAGAACTATTGTAGACACATAATCGTGTCTCCCCATTTAAGGATCCAATGATGAAACATACCGCGACATTAGTTAACGCGACCCAATGGAAGAGCAATCTAAAGAACCATTCTAAAATGTGTTTCGAAATGATATTCTAAAGCCCAATTAATTGTTCATGATGATTAATTGTATTTCAAGCCCATAAAATATTTTAAATCCATTTTAAAAGCCCAATCAAATATTTATTATTTTAATAGATATTTTTCATAAATAAATGAGATTTTTAATACGTAAAATTGCATCTCCGGAATTTTAGGGATAAAAAAGTATCTTCGAAAAACGCGCAATGGAATATGCTCGAATATTCCAGAATATGCGCCGGACGCGGGGGCTGCGCTCAGCGCGCCACGTGTGTCCAACATGCACATAGGCCAGAACGCGTCAGGCGAGCCAATGAGCGCCTGACACGTAGATTTTGTGACTCACACAGAGTCCTGCGTCTGACGCAAGTCTTGTGTGAGACACAACTTTCTTTTCTATCTTTTCAAAACGCGTTTACACGTGCCTAAACCTTGATTAGGGGCTGCGTCGAGCACACCAATGTGCGCCCGACGCGTGGCGGTGCGCTTGCCACGTAGGATTGCGCTGCCGCGGCGAGTCTTGCGTGGAGCGCACGTTTTTCTTTTTCCTATAAATATCCGCAATTTCCCGAATTACGAGAGGGCTTTTCAATATTATTTTTTCACGAATACAAAAACTTACGAATACCTCTACAATACACTTCGAATTCTCAAATACACAAACACTCAAATACTTTCAATACTTTCAATCAATTCTTAATCACTGCGTTCTTGGTTCCACGATTGCTCCGCCTAAAGATCGTTGCGCTCCTCAATCTAAGCCGCATAGGTATAATACCTGAGGATCCTTAAACAAATTATTTTTATATTGAAGTTACTAACAATTTTCTTTCATGATGTTGACCTTTAATATAAAATCGCTCTACTGTACATTCTAACCTCTTTTATATACTTTTTTTTATTTCATATTCATATTATATTTATTCATGCCTTTTTATATTATATGCTTGCCTGAATATTCTATGCATATTATATGACTGTCCCTGCTTTACTGTTTTTATCACCCACATGTTATTTTTGCTAATCAAAGACCTAAAGAAATGTTCTAATATTAATCAGATTAATTTGGACAACTTGCTAGGTTCCCTGTAATATTGATTGCATAATAACATATCACTAAGAAATAGTCTTTTGATGTGTTTCCTGAACCTACTTAGACTAATTATTTTTAGGGTGTATTAAAACATTATTTGATTATTCTCTGGCATAAAATCTGCAATGAATCGATATTTAGTAGAGGCCAACTCTGGGCGGATGTGGTTCATTATGACTATATTCGTTCCCTCACCCCCGAACTCAATCTTTGGTTCACTTTGGCCATCTATGGTGTCAGGACGGGGAAATCTACATTGGATAATTTGTGCCTATGGTTTTCCCATATCCAATTAGGTTTATGATTCTTCCTAAAAAGAATTGTTGGCGACTTCTTTCAAAACAATTTTCAATAAAATCTTTACAGTGGGGTAGTCAAATCTAATACGCGCTCATCCCGCGTAGGCGAAATAAAAACACGCCTACAATTTGGCGACTTCACTGGGGATGATTTTTAAAAAAAAATTATTTTTTTAAATGAGTGGGTGAAACTTGAAAAATACGATTCGTTCTTATTTTATGCCTTAGAATAATATATAGTTTTCCATATGCATGACTATTGTTCAGCCACCATAAGGACAATCTACCTTGCCTCATTAGCACATGTTCTATGTGTGAGGTCACCCCCGGGGGGTTTGCGCTTTGTCCTTCCAAAAAGTTTCCTGAGCGATAGTGTTGGATCTTAGTCATAAGCAAACCTACCCAACCATGGCATTGTTCTCTTGTTCCTGACTTGAGACTGGAGTGCGTCTTACACGTGGCCACCTCTTTAAGCGGGGGTACGAGCGTGGGATCAATCTCTTAGTCATGGACCCTTTTCGGGCGAACTTAAACTCGACCAATAGTTGAATGCGGAACCTGGACTCTAGGTTGAGAACTTTTGCATCCATGTTACCTGACATTTATGTGTGATTGCAATTTTTGCCTGCTAATATGCTTTACGCCCGAAATTATTGCAACTCGCGTCTAAAACAAATCGTCGTTTTCGCCCGAACCTTCGTCAATTAATCAATACGCGTGCCGCAGAGCATTGCGCCAAACGCATTAAATTGCGCCTGGCGCAACGCTCCTGCGCCAGACGCATAGATTGCGCGCCGCGCGCACCAGTTGCGTGGCACGCAGTCTATTCGTCCCATGCTTATTGGTCTTTTGACCTTTGTTCGAGTCTAAGATAACAAGTTTGCATCAGTATCATATTCAAAAAAGGGTCAGTCTTTTCATGCAAGGTCGAGTCTGTCCTAAAAAGTGCATCTAAAATGGTCATGTGAAGTTAGAGTTGTCATGCATGTCTACCTCTTCTCACCTTCTCCCTAATCTTCCCACGTCAATCCTACCATACCATATTCAATCAAATTTCAAAATCGTACATTTTTTTCAAAATCAATCCTACACCCTCTTCTATTCTACCTTTTTCAAAAAAAAGCATTTACTAATCACCATCATACCACGACATTTCAAAAAAAAATTATTTTCAATGTCAATCCATCATCTTTTCCTAACAAAAGATAAAACAAGGGGTTCCTTTTAAAAATGAATTTTGAAAAGTCTAAGCCCAATCCACACACCTTCATTGAATCCAATCCAATCGACCCAATTCACTTGCATTCATTCTAGGCCCATATGCATTAGAGTCCATTTTGCATTCATATAAGGCCCATCAAAATTTGAGTCCATGCATTCATATTAGGTCCGCTAGCATTAGAATCCATCTTAGGCCCATATAAGTCTAGTTCAAGTCAAATCTAGGTACATTTACATCTTTACGTGAACCCCAGTTTACGTCAAGCCCAGTCCAAATCTAGTCTCAGTCCATTCCATTCTAAGTCCAATCCTAGTCTATTTCCACTGTCAAGCCCATATGCATCTCCAAGTCTATATCAAACCTATATGTTAATCTAATCCAAACTTAGGTTCATATACGTCAATTCATATCCTAGGTCTAGTTTGCATCTCCATGTAGGCCCTAGTCAAGTCCAATTCCTTCAGAAGTTCATAATAGCCCAAATTCCTCTCAAGTCCAGCCTGCTTGCTCCCCCGTAAGTTCAAGGTCTAAGCATTCCTTAAAGTCAATAGGCATTGTTGTGTCTAGCCTGCTTGCTCACCCGTAAGTTCAAGGTCTAGCATTCCCTAAGTCCATAGGCAATTATTGTGTCTAGCCTGCTTGCTCACCCGTAAGTTCAAGGTCTAGCATTCCTTAAGTCCATAGGCAATCTTTGAGTCTAGCCTGCTTAGTTTAATGTAAGTTTCGAAGTCTAGTTGTCCAGCCTGCTTACTCACCCGTAAGTTCAAAGTCTAGTTGCCTAGCCTGCTTGCCTTAAGTTAAGAGTTTGGTCTCTGTTATTGTCCAGCCTTCCTTAATGTCTAGCCTACTTGCTCACCCATAAGTTCAAAGTCTAGCATTTCATAAGTCCATAGGCAATTTTTGAGTCTAGCCCGCTTAGTCTAATGTAAGTTTCGAAGTCTAGTTGTCTAGCCTGCTTGCTCACCCGTAAGTTCAAAGTCTAGTTGCCTAGACTGCTTGCCTTAAGCTAAGTGTCTAGTCTCCCTTATTGTCCAGTCTTACTTAAAGTCTAGCCTACTTGCTCACCCGTAAGTTCAAAATCTAGTCTCTCCTATCATCACTAAAACCCAATCCAGTCTGCTTGTATAGTCCAGCCCAGTCCATGTCTGCATTTGCATATAGTTAGGCCCATGGCTCCATCATGGTCAATCCCATACTAAGTCCATAACCATACCCATTCCTAATCATTTCTCATTCCCATTTCCATTTCCATTTCAAAATCATTTTCCACTTCCCATTTCTCATCTCCCTTTCTCATTTCGAAAACATTATTTCTTAAAATTTACGAGGTCCATTCGATTTCTGTTCAGGACGGATCGTGAGATTATAACTTGGGAACGTCAGAAGAGAGGCAACAAGGTCGACCTACTCCCGGACTCGTCAGCGCATCCCTCACTTTTTCGGACGAATCCTCAGAGCTCTTACCCGAATCATCATCCGAAATGGGAGACGCTAATGAACAACTCAGTGCTATCATGTCTCAACTTCAACTGATGAACTCTCGTCTTGAGGAACAAGACAAAGAGATTAAGGCTTTGAGAGAGAAGCTAACCGAAGAAGACGAGCAAGGCGACACGCCACGACCAAACAAGACCAACACGGATTTGAGGTTTGAAAAACTCGAGCAATTGATCCAGTCAATTCTTGCACTCGAGAGTCAGGCTCATGGCCATGACATCATTGATCCCGAACTAAGGGAAAAACTCCCTAAAAAGTAACCTTGGGTGACCTCCCAAAATTCAAGGGGTCGAAGACCCATATGGCCACTGAGAGCATTTTCCATCTCTATGGCTCTCAAGGGCATGAGCATGGACCTGTTTGCTTATGTCTTTCCTTTAACCTTGGATGCACATCCATCCAAGTGGTTCAGATCACTGAATAAGGCCAAGCTGAATGACTGGGACTACATCAGAGAAGAGTTCCACAAACAATATGTATACAATACTCAGCTTCCCATTGGCCTTCGTGAGTTAGAGTTAACCAAACAAAACTCCAACGAAGACTTCGTCACCTTCCTTAACGAGATGGAGGGATAAAGGCGCACAAATGATTAACGAGGCCATCTCGGGAGGATCAAGTCCGGCGGTGATCCGTAACCTGCAGCCGAAGTATGGGGATCATATCAAGTTCCAACCCATATAGTCTTTTACGAAGCTCTATAAGGTAGGCCTGCTGATTGAGGAGGAGATACAAGCCAACAAGAATAAGACTTCCAACAACAACAACAACTCTTTCAAGAAGAGTAACAATAACCCTTCTAGCTCCAAGAGCAATGAGGTCAATGCCATAGCTGCTGAAAAGAGAGGTTATCAAAAGCCTCAAAGAACATTCACACCATTAGGCATGCCCTTAGAAGAAGCCTTCACTAGACTTCATGCAAAGAAAGCACTTCAGCCTATTGGCCCTACTCCAGATCCTGCTCCCGAAAATAGATCCAAGAGGTGGGATCCTAATGCCTACTGCAAGTACCACCAAGGGAATGGGCACCCAACATCCGCGTGTTGGACCTTAAAGAATCATCTGCAGGATATGGTTGAAGATGGTAGATTGCCAATTCCGCCTGCAGCAAAAGTCAGCAATAGCAGCAACCCCTTGGGCATCACCTAAATAACGTCGGGGATTAGTCATTTAACGCTAGTTTTCTAGGTTGAGTCGGAGAGTCCCTCCCCTAGCTCTTTCATTTCCTTTCTTGTCGAGTCTATGGCATTTAGTTTTTTTTTTCTTTCTAATAAGCCTTGTTCTATTTTTGATTAATAAAAGAATTTCATTTTCATTTTCATTGGCCTTCCATCATTTTATTTATGCTTCTAATTCAATGATGAAACTTAAATCACCTAATGAACTTGACTAATAATAACAAAAAAAAAATCTGAAAAAAAGAAGAATAAAAAAGAGGACATCCTTTGGATCAGGAGTTATTCCCCTCTCCCTTCCACTACCTTTCATAAGCCATCCTCATACAACCAAAGAAAAATAAAATCCTTTCAACATCAAAGCTCCACATATATCCTTCAGGCCTTCCAATACCCTAAACCAAACTTGTGTGCAAGCCTTACTACACAAAAGATCAATGTCAGGCAAAAATGAAAAAGTGAAAAGCCTTACTACACAAAAGATCAATGTCAGGCAAAAATGAAAAAGTGAAAAAAAATTCAAAGTGCGAAAGAAAAATAAGCAAAAGCAAAAGAAAATGCACATGACAAAAAAGAAAAAAAATGCAAAAAGAAAGAGCCAAAGGCAAAGAAATAAAAAGTCAAACTAGGGGGCTTGCACATAAGTTATACCCCTCATTCAAATCCTTCAACCCATCAAAACCTTAGCCCATCCAATTAAACATTCATCAAAGCCTAAATCATTAAACCCTTCAGCCTTTTATCAACCCTAACTCCTTTTTCAAGGTATGTCCAAGCCCGCTAGGTTGAAAACCCGAAAGGGCGGCCTAGGCAAAAGTTAGGGCACAAAAAAAAAACTAAAAAAAATTAGATCCAGAACTACGAGTGGTCTGATTCCGCAAGGATACGTAGAAATCCTCATCTCGAGGTCCGACCGCTTCAATAAAATAAAATTTGTCATGGTCTAATGATTTGATGTTCTAGAGTTCAGGAGCATACTCTTTCTAGATCCCGACATAGACTCGAGTTTGAACCTAGCCTCGTTAAAGCCTTTTCCCACCTACATTTATTTAAGTCATAAATTCAAACCTTTTATTTTTCAATCCAAGCTCTCCTTTTCCCCGAAGGACTCTCCGATGATTCCATGGTTTCTGGCGATATTTGACTTTGCCTATGTCAACTTCCCAAAGAAGAATCCCTAGTGCAATCCCCAATGAAAACTTTCAATGTTCAAGACATAGCAACTACATTTCAATATAAGAATAACTACATTGCAATATCAGATCAAGTACATTTCAATCAAGCCTCATAATGCCTAATTCAAGGCAAGCTCACCCAAAGTGGGGGCTTCCTATGTATGGTGGTTCTTCCAATTCAAATCAAACTCCAGAAGAGTTGTAATCCACGGACCTCGTTAAAGAGCTTGTTGCATACGCTAAATGCAATCGTGATTCCTACGAAAATGAGTTAGTGTAAATTCTCTTTCCTTCTCCTTTTTCCTTTCTTCTATCTTCTTGATCTTGTTTTCAAATAATCTTCATTCTCTTACCCTTATGTTTTGTTCTATTTTGCTTGAGGACAAGCAAAAGTCTAACTTGGGGGAGTTTGATGTCTTGTTTATTGCTTTACTTTTTGATAGTTTTAGTTGGTATTATAGTTGTTTTTGAGTTAGTTTAGGCTAGTTTGTTAGCTATTTCCTTAATTTGTGCAATTTTCCTCCTTGTATGCACTTTCTTTGTGCGATTTGTTTCGTTTCAGGACTTAGGAGCATGCTTGGAGGACACTTGCACAACCCCGAATATTAATATTGAATAAGAAGGTCAAAGAAGCATCAAGGAAGCATAACCGAGTTCCGGGGGCAAATATAAGAAGTTTTGGAAGGGTTTGCGCACAAGGGTTAATTTCAAATGGACATAACTTTCAGCACACAAAACACTTTTGAGCGTTTCAAGTTGGAGATGAAAGCTTGGCTCAATATCTTTCCAACGAGTGGTCACAAGCTCAATT
Source organism: Beta corolliflora (assembly GCA_947648045.1). Lineage (NCBI taxonomy): Eukaryota > Viridiplantae > Streptophyta > Magnoliopsida > Caryophyllales > Amaranthaceae > Beta > Beta corolliflora. The sequence goes on along the minus strand of CANSZD010003470.1, from coordinate 466,540 downwards.
CCGATAAAAAACCAGTGAGATATAGCCGTTTGAAAATAAACTAACAAAACTGAAAAATGACCCGAGCGCTCGGGTCAATTGACCCGCCCGGGTAAATTTGCGGAAAACTGAAATTTCAGTTCTGATGGTCTGACCCGCCCGGGTCGCTGGGTTTTTCCGGAAATCTTTCTTTTTAAATCCTCTTTTTGAATGGGGGTTAATTTCTAATTATGCCTAGTTTATTTTAAAACTATTGTAGACACATAATCGCGTCTCCCCATCTAAGGATCCAATGATGAAACATACCGCGACATTAGTTAACGCGACCCAACAGAAGAGCAATCTAAAGAACCATTCTAAAATGTGTTTCGAAATGATATTCTAAAGCCCAATTAATTGTTCATGATGATTAATTGTATTTCAAGCCCATAAAATATTTTAAATCAATTTTAAAAGCCCAATCAAATATTTATTATTTTAATAGATATTTTTCATAAATATTTTATTATTTTTCATAAATAAATGAGATTTTTAATCCGTAAAATTCCATCTCCGGAATTTTAGGGATAAAAAAGTATCTTCGAAAGACGCGCAATGGAATATGCTCGAATATTCCAGAATATGCGCCGGACGCGGGGGCTGCGCTCAGCGCGCCACGTGCGTCCAGCATGCACATAGGCCAGAACGCGTCAGGCGAGCTAATGAGCGCCTGACACGTAGATTTTGTGACTCACACAGAGTCCTGCGTCTGACGCAAGTCTTGTGTGAGACACAACTTTCTTTTCTATCTTTTCAAAACGCGTTTACACGTGCCTAAACCTGATTGGGCTGGCTGCGTCAGGCACACCAATGTGCGCCTGACGCGTGGCAGTGCGCCTGACGCAGGTCTTGCGTGGAGCGCACATTTTCTTTTTCCTATAAATATCCGCAATTTCCCGAATTACAGAGGGCTTTTCAATATTATTTTTTCACGAATACAAAAACTTACGAATACCTCTACAATACACTTCGAATTCTCAAATACACAAACACTCAAATACTTTCAATACTTTCAATCAATTCTTAATCACTGCGTTCTTGGTTCCACGATTGCTCCGCCAAAAGATCGTTGCGCTCCTCAATCTAAGCCGCATAGGTATAATACCCGAGAATCGTCGCCCTTAAACAAATTATTTTTATATTGAAGTTACTAACAGTTTTCTTTCCTGATGTAGACCTTTAATATAAAATCACTCTACTGTACATTCTAACCTCTTTTTTATACTTTCTTTTATTTCATATTCATATTATATTTATTCATGCCTTTGTATATTATATGCTTGCCTGAACATTCTATGCATATTATATGATTGTCCCTGCTTTACTGTTTTTATCTACCACATGTTATTTTTTCTAATCAAAGACCTAAAGAACTATTCTAATATTAATCAGATTAATTTGGACAACTTGCTAGGTCCTCTGTAATATTGATTGCATAAAAACATATCACTAAAAAATAGTCTTTTTATGTGTTTCCTGAACCTACTTAATCTAATTATTTTTAGGGTGTATTAAAACAATATTTGATTATTCTCTGGCATAAAATCTGCAATGAATCGATATTTAGTAGAGGCCAACTCTGGGCGGATGTGGTTCATTATGACTATATTCGTACCTTCACCCCGAACTCAATCTTTGGTTCACTTTGACCATCTATGGAGTCAGGATGGGGAAATCTACATTGGATAATTTGTGCCTATGGTTTTCCCATATCCAATTAGGTTTATGATTCTTCCTAAAAAGAATTGTTTGCGACTTCTTTCAAAATAATTTTCAATAAAATCTTTACAGTGGGGTAGTCAAATCTAATACGCGCTCATCCCGCGTAGGTGAAATAAAAACACGCCTACAACTATATAAGGCAAACTCCTCTCATTTTAGGTGAAGCTAATTTACATTATATTTTAATAAAGGGAGATTTAAAATTCTTAGAACCCTAGGAGAGAGAAAATCTCATCTTCTAGAGAGAAGTGAGAGAAACTTGTTGAAAGCTTGGAATTTGGAGAATCTAAGAAGGAAACTTGAAGATTTGGAAACTCCTTGCAACTTTAATGAGAAATTCTTTCTCTATCTCATATTTTGTTGCTTTATTTTCTTATTTTCATGTCATTCTCACTCTATTTACTTGTTCATCCTAGATTAGTGTTTTAATTCATGTTAATAGTTGTTGGAAAAATGGATCGAGAATACCCCCAACTTTGGTCCGTCCGCTTTTAATACCCCCAACTTTGAGTTATTTTTAAATACCCCTAACTATTGGGGAGGTCCGCCAAAAATGCACCCCTGACCTAAAAGAACCGGTTTAGCAGGTTAAAATGTCACGTGTCATGCTCTTATTGGTTTTACTTAATTTTTTTGTTTTCTTTTTTTATCACCCCACCCTTACCATTTTCTACTGCCACCCCTCCCCTTCCTCCCCCTCCTCAACCACCGAGTCACCCTCCCCTTCCTCTTTCTCCCTCCTCCCCACCCCCTTCCCACCGAGAAACCCCCCTCCCTTCATACCACCCCCGAAACCCCCCACCACCCACTACCACTTTCCCTCACCCCCACTACCACCCTTCCCACACCCTGCCCCCATCCCCTACCCCCGGCGGCCCCCAACCACCCCACTTTTTCAATTCAATTGGGAGAGGCAAATACGAGAATTGCAAGGGGATACCTTCAGCATATAGCCTTGGCACTTCCAAGTGTAAACTCCAAATCATCCACACCCACTTCATGTATTCTCTCACCTTCCCAAGCCATAACAAGGCACCATTTCCAAACTCAAATTCGGGGGGCTTGATGGGGGCGAAAACAACAAAAGTTGTGTGGTGAGCGGATTGTTGAGAGCCGAACCATTAGAATTCGACAAGGATTCCCCGGACCGCTTTACGCTTGGAGCTCCTAGAAGTCGGGGAAGAGAGGGGAGGAGTTAAAGGGGCACTACTTGATATACGAATAGGCGGCAAATTCGTAGGAATAGAAGCCAAATTGCGAAGGGAAAGGAAGCAAGTAATTCGAGGGGTTTGAATCATAACGCGAAGGACTTGGGAAGGAAGATGATGTTGAGTGGCATGGTATGAAGGTATAGGGCTTCGACGGGGGTTAGGGGAGGGGTTTCGAAGGGGGTTAGGGGAGGGGTGGATTCGACGGGGTGGTGGGGGAGGGGGGGTTACGGGGGTGGGGGAGTGGGGGGCTGCTGGGGTGGTGGGATTTGTGAGTGGGGAGGGGGGCTGGCAGGAGGAATCAGGGGAGGGGTGGGAATGGGGGAGGAAGAGGAAAAAAAAAATACCTTGGTAACAGGTTACAAGTCATCTGGGTGCATTTGTGGCGGATCTCCCCAATAGTTGGGATTATACAGGAATAGCCCATAGTTGGGGGTATTAAAAATGGACGGGCCAAAGTTGGGGTATTGTCATCCATTTTTCCATAGTTGTTAATGTCTTTTAGTTTATATGTTTGGGAAGGGTTTGAAGCCATTAATGAGTTCATGAACCTCTAAATCCAACATTGGGTTTTGACTTGGGATAGTTTTGGTTAATTGATTTGGCATTTTCATGAATGTTTGTGTGATTGGCCATCATAGGAGCATAATTTAGGTACCCTTAGTGAAGGATCGAGAGATGAAGTTAAAGGGTTGCCTCAAATTGATTATTAGGCTTGAAGGACCATGAGAATAGGGACTACCTAGCCTAGGGGACTTAGTCTGCTTGTTTAAGTTCATCATGTTTATGGATATGCTTGGTTGAATGCCTTAGCCATGAGAATAGGTCTTCGGTAAGAGACTAGGCCAATCTAGCTAGCTCAAGAGAGTGGTTAGAGTACCAATGGATGAACAATTCCCCTCAATTGATCCCCATTGTTGATTCCCATTGTGATTGCTTGGTTTGTGAATGAGTTGATTGGTGGATACCCCTTCCCAAAGTCATTTTTCTTATTGTCTTTTCATCTTTAAATCTTCAAAATCATAGACTTTGTTTAGCTTATCATAAATGGATACTTATTGGTGCTTCCCTTAATCCTTGTGGATTCGGCCCTTTACTTGCCCTATATTGGGTAGTTTAGGTATCTTTGACGTGTTTACAACGAGCGCGTCAATAGTCAACTTGAATCTATTATTAAGAATGACAATGGATTGGATTCAAATCGAGTTACATGCATTCCGATACATCCCTAAACCAACTTGAACACAATCAGTTTTAATCAATTTGTTATATTATACAATGATCTTGTATATTATGTACTCCCTCCGTCCCATAATATAGTCTTTGGTTTCCTTTTTGCACGATCTCCAAGATATATATTTGACCTTCAAGATCTTCAATTACGTAATAATAAGAAATATAAAAAGTGGATATTATGGAAGTACACATTGAGGCGAACCTAACAAGATCCTACATGAGTCGCTTTTTGTACTACCTCTGTTTTTATTTAGTTGCAACAAATGCCTTTTGCACAAACATTAAGGAAAGAGGAGAGAAAGTAAGATTTGACCCAATTGCCCATACTTTTGCATGCGGGGTAGGTAAAATGAGGATAAAATGGTCAAATTGTCGAAAAACCTTTATCAAGAATAAAAATTTAACGCTTTTAGAATGTTTATGGTCACAAATAGTGTATGAATTTATCCATTAGATTTTTTAATATATATAAAACATATTTTCTCAAGAAATCATATACCGGAATAAAAAATATATATAATGATCTATCATATATTGGTGCGTGATCACGAGTCATTTTGCAAAAAAAAAATTAATAGTCTCCGTGCAGTTTGATTTCTTTGCCACGCGGATACCACATTAGTTAAACACTATTAGTAAGGAACTCTTTGGATCTCAATGAGAAGAAAAATAGGCAACTATTAAGTTAAATAGAGTTAGCATGTGATTAAGAGATTTCTTTATGCAATTATGGTAGTTTCACAAAGAAATAAAATTATGCAACTCTTGATGAATATATGTCAATATTATAGCATATTTAAAATCAATTTCATCATAAACTGGGGCACAATCACTCAGAAGAAATATATAACGAAGATCGAACTAGATTTATTCCATCACACAAAATTTCAAATCTAAAGAAATTGATCGATTATTCTATTAAAACATTTATCAAATCCTATCAATCATACTATATAAGTTTAAACAGTAGCAGATCCAAACTTGACGGGTAAAATTTATTTAAATATAATATTTAGATCATGATATTTATAGTGGGACTGAATAATCTATAACATTCCCTTTGTCTTAAAGGTAGGTGATAGGTTATAGTGGGGGTACATTCTAATTTATTTAATCAAGAAGATACAGAGGTATATTTATTAGAATAAGAGAGTGTGTGAGACCTTAAATTTTTAGTAGTGGTAAGAAGTTGCTTAAGATATAACGATTCTTCCCACAATGAAAGTTTAAATAGTATCATGATACAAATTAAAAAGAAAAGCGCAAAGACTAATACAGAACAAAGAGAGTGTTGAAAATTAATTTACTTTAATTTCGACATAAAAACATACAAGACTACAAAACAAATATATAAACGTAAAAGTGGTAACATCTACAAAAAAATAAAGAATAAAAGTTTAACGCTTTTAGAATGTTTATGGTCACAAATAGTGTATGAATTTATCCATAAGATTTTTCACTGACAATTTTTTAAGATGGATGATATGTTAAAACATTAGCATATAGTTATAAAATATTAAGGTACGTGAAATAAGCAGCATATTTAGTGCTTTTACAAGTAAAAGTAATGAAAAAATAAGAATCAAAATTTATAATTGGAGAACATATGAATATAAATGAAAAATACATAAAGCAAGATGACTAAAACATGATGAAAAGTCTAAAGTTGCTTTAAATAGAATGATCCTTCCCACCATAAAAATGTAAATAGTACTCCATCCGTTTCTTTTTAATTTACTTCATCTCACTTTGGGGAAGAAGCCAGGAGAAAGTACAAGTGTATGATATAACGAAATATTATGATACAAGACTGTAGAATAAGTATATATAACAAAATATTATGATTGTGAATTTTGTGACAAGTCATCAAATATTCTAATTTATGTGCAACCACTCCCTTAAAATTGTACAATATGCTAAAATTTTCTATCTTGTTAATTTATCCGAGCATATATACTGGCTTGATAGCGACTTGAGTAGTATATCCTTGTTATAAAGTTTTCTATGCTAAAACAAGAGTGAGGGGGTGAGCAAGACTACGAAAGTGGGAAGGAAAGTGGTCGCATGATTGAGTGTCAATAGTAGTGCGAATTGTGATTTTATCTCGAGCATCTCGAGTGAAGCAATGGGCAAAGCGAAGACTTCTTCGATGAACTTTTTTTCTTCTAAAAAAAAAAATGGTTGGTCACGTGTTCCACAATAATATTAACTACGGTGAATGACCAACCCACGGGTCATAAGCCAATTTTAGAACATTCTTAATACACGATATAATTACAAAAACTTTGAATCACGAGCTAATATTCATACCATGATTTTAGGATAAACATCCTAAAATCTTAGTTTGCTGGGTCATAAGCTAATTTTTATATATCATGAGATATAATTTTACATTATATATTTTTTCAACTTTGAATGCACATGGATTCTAATAATTATGGATTAAATAAATTTGGAATAAAAACAACTACTTAATTCCCGTGCGTGCATTATGCACGGGTGCAAATCATATCTATGTAAAATCTCCCGTGCATTTTTGCACGGGTTAAAAACTAGTAAGCAATATAAAAAGTGGATATTATGGAAGTACACATTGAACCGAACCTAACAAGATCCTACATGAGTCTGTTTTTTGTAGTACTCTGTTTTTATTTAGTTGCAACAAATGTCTTTTTACAAATATTAAGGAAAGAGGAGAGAGAGTAAGATTTGACCCAATTGCCCATACTTTTGCATGTGGGGTAGGTAAAATGAGGATAAAATGGTCAAATTGTCCAGAAACCTTTATTAAGAAAGGAAATATTGCAACTAAATAAAAACACCTAAATATGGAATTTGTTGGAACTAAATAAAAACAAAGGAGGTATATATTAATGAAAATATTTGGTCAAAGATTTTAATGTTTAACCTCAAGAGAGAGAAACAAATACTATACTCCCTCCGTTTCAAAATATATGACATTCACGCTTTACGGAAATTTACTTTGACCACAAATATCTCTCATAATATGATAAATAAAAATTATACCGCTGGATTCGTCTTGAAAAATACTATAATAACATTATTTTTTAAAATTTTCTATCAACATTAATTGAAAGTAATTAACGGTCAAAGTTCGACCTCAAACATCGTAAGTGCCTTATATTTTGAAATACAGGGAGTATTATGAAACGGATAGAGTATATATTTGCTAAATTTTCTAAACAAAACGAAATGAATACAAGACCAAACACAAACACAAACACAAACACGATATCACACATTTGCCACTCTCTATTCGAAACTTTCACAGCTTTTGTTTATGGGCCTGGGTGAGACCGACTATCCCAAGAGCCCTTGTTAGGCCTTGTCCAACCATATCAGCAATCCAACCATTGGATTCTTATTTTTGTTGCTCATCATAGCACGTGACCACCATACAATTCAATCTGCTTTTTTTTTTTCTTCTTCTCTTTTTTCCAAAAAAATAAAACCGACTTAAGTTTCCTTTTATAAATAAAAAAAGAAGATAAGAAAAATATAAGAGGGAAAGAAAACCCAAAACCAAAAACCCTAAATCTTCAATTTCCATTTCTCTCCCACTCATATTTTTTCCACACCTCAAAAATAAAAATAAAACCCCCTAAAAAATAATAAATAAAAAAATCTAAAATTCTAAAAACTACCATCCAGCGCTCAATTCTCTCTCTTTCACTTCCCTCGAGGCGTCTCTCTCTTTCCTCTTTCTCTCTCCTCCAAATCTCTAAACCCTAGAACTATTGCTAGGGTTTCTACCTTTCCCCAAATTTTCTCACCTTTTTTTCTTCTAGGGTTTTAGATCTCTAATTTGAAGAAATTTCTCTCGCAATTTTCATTTCTTAGTTAATTTCGTTGTTGTTTTAGCTCGATTTAGCTCAGAAATTCTACTTCAATGGACGCCAGAAAGAGAGGAAGACATGATACTGGAGCTGCAAACGCTAATGGCGGATTCAAGAAGTTCAAGCAAGGTATTTCTTTTTCTTTTTCTTGTTTTTTTCTCGAAATTTCTGTATTTTATGGTTTTTTTTTGTGATTTTTGTTCCAAAATATCTTAGTTGTTTTGGTTTTCAGCTTTACACTTATATTATTACTGATTTATGTGAGTTTATTTTGCTGTATAAGTTGTGATTCTGTACTTTTTGTCTTGGATCTGAACTTAACAGCAAGAAACAAGGTTTCAGATTTTGAAAAATCTGTTTTAGGATAGAAAAACACCAAATTCAAATGAAAATATTTCATTTGGTTTTAAAATGATGTCACGAATCGAAGTACTTTCTTTTAAGAAGGAAATAATCGACACTTGGTGATGTCACTACTCACTGTTATGTTTAAATTCCAATAATAGTATATCATTACTGTTAGTAGTACTATGAAGTTTTTGAAATTTATTTGAGAGGTAGCTAATATTCTGTTTATGTAATTTTGACCTGTCATTTTAGTAATTCATTTACTGATTTGAGCTCTTGGCGAATCTGTCCTTTGTTGTCGAGGCGGTGTTTTCTCTTTTTGGTTGTGTGTTGATTCTTGTAGGCATTCTCTGTAACATTTGTGATAAGGTATTATGCCAAGTTCTGTTTGTGGCTTGGAAGGGGTGGGTGCAATGTTTTGGACTTTGGTTGAACAATTTGGAGTTTTTTTCAACTTTGATGATTATGTATGGGTTTAGGACGTCATTGTCCTTCTGTGTGGAGCAACGTAAAAGAAGCATAATGAAGTAGGAAACCCAATTCACCAAGGATGAGATAAAATATCACTTGTCATTCAGCGGAATTACATTACAAAGAACTAATACATGTATATGAATAGTCAAGCCACGATTGTGATGCTTCACATTTGGAATTTATTAAAAGCCTCACATGAATTTAGATTTTTCTGAAGTCATATATATACGTGCATTCAAAATTTGTTTCATCATGTGACGAAGGCAGTGGTACTAGTATTATATTTGAACTATATGAAAATACTTTTTAAGTTTTTATTTTTTTATAACATACTCAAATCAAGGAAGGCAAGGAAAACTCACATAAAACAATTAATGTTTTGTAACAGAATCGGATTCAAGTGGTATAGGAAGCAAATCAAAGCCTTGCACCAAGTTCTTCAGGTTCTAATCTTTATCTATCTAATAAATATTGACATTGTAGCATATCTTTGTACAAACGTTTTAGGTTGTATGTTGCCCACAGGAGCGAATTTTACAGTCCATAAGCATGCAAATGCACTTATCCACTTTAATGTAGTACATATGGCTTGCACTGATTGCACTATGTTCTATTAGTTGCTCTGCAATCGGCAGTGCTTATTCATGCCATTCTGAATGTATTGTTATTTCTACCTTTTGTAGAAGAATGTCTTGTGGCATTTCTTAATCTTTACTTTTCTCTTGTCCCATTTATGTTGAGATTCCGACAAGTTCTCTTCCTTCTTAAGTGGTTTCAGTTCTAGTAACTTTGTAGGTTGTGGAGTACACAACAATTTCAGCTTTTATAGTTAGAAGGATGTTTAGCTTGAGAAGTTAGAGTGTTTCTTTGTAAGAATGTAGCTGCTCTGGAAATACTCTTTCTTGTTTTGATGATTCTGAAACTGGTGATTGTGTTCCTTTCACATGCGTTGAAAATGCATGCGAACAAGTGCTTGGGAAACTGTGTATACATCATTGACGTTTCTTAATCTAGCTAGCTTTACAGCTCACAGAACTTAGATCTTCAATCTGAAGTCAAATTACTGTGGACTTCCTCTAGAGATTTCAAGACTTCAGAGAAGTATATTCTAAGAACATTAATGGAGTAGTTCCTGATGGTAGGTAATATATATGTGAAATATGGACTAGAAAGAGATTAATATTATTGGTTTGAAAGAAAGCACCTTGCCCTTGTCGAGGATCAGCCAAATCTTGGATAGCCATATGGATTGTATTATGATGTGATTCTTGCTGTAACATGTAACATATATAACGCCTTGCACGTCATTTTCTGTCTTTCAAATTCATTCTGTGGCTGTAACTATTCTATTGGTCAAGTGAAAAGTATGATGCAGAAGCGAAAAAATGATTTTTGTGGCTTCCCTGGGTTAAATTGCCATTAATTTATGGAAGGTAATTGAAGTTTTCAAGACCTTCAGTGGAACAATCAAATTGCTTTAACTTTTCAAGGCCTTTAATGGAATAATCAAATTGCTTAAAGTTTTCAAGGCCTTTACTGGAACAATCAAATTGTTTTCTTCAGCTTCAAACTTCATTTAAGCATATAAAACCAAGTTGCTTTGATGTGATGATGTCTATGGGTGATTGCCTTACTTGGGGAAGTAACTCATCTGCTTAAAGACCAATCACTTTTTGAGTTTTGTTTTCTCAAAATATTATATTTTGACAGCATTTATCTATATCTATGGTCTCTGGTTGCTTTTTATCTAGTGTATTTGATATTTGTGGGTTAATTGTTTGTGGTTCAGTTAAGTCATGTTTTGTTTGACTATGTTAGAACTTAAAAGAGGGGGGGGGGGGTAAAGAACTAAAGATCGATGTTGAGTTATGTGTCGAATTTCGCAAAGACTCTGCAGTTATTAACTTGACTTATATGAATCCTGTGGCTAATTGAGATGTGTTACATATCTTGTTATTAGTATGTTAGATGCCATCACTTTGGTGGCTCCTTTCCCCCTGAAGAAGTGCTTTTACTCGATTCTGTGGTGGCAAACTTTAGAGTTTAGCCTACATCAATCTGTTGTGGTACTTGTGATTTCATTCTAGACCAATAGAGTTTTTGTGTTGCTCTGTTTCTATGAAGGGATAGAATTTAGTCGTCCATTCTGTTTTGAGAATTCTGCGCTTTAGATGTGGATTAGTTTTTCCTTTGTTATGATAGATTCCCCTGTCATAGCATGCACGACTTTTACTTAACTACTCTAATCTGATCTATTCTATGTCGCAGTACATCTGGATGTCCATTCGGAGAAAGTTGTCACTTCCTGCACCATGTCCCGGGTGGCTACAATGCTGTCTCTCAGATGATGAACTTACCGACCATATCAAGAGTTGCTCCACCCCCTCCACAAGCTCCTAATGGCTCTGCAGCTACCGTAAAAACCCGCCTGTGCAACAAGTACAGCTCTGCTGAAGGTTGCAAATATGGTGACAAATGCCATTTTGCACATGGTGAGTGGGAACTGAATAAACCTGTTGTTCCGTCCTTTGATGATCCTCGTGCTATGGGGGGCCTACCCATGCATGGACGCTTTCTTGGGCGAAATGAGCCACATGCTGCAGCTGCTCTTCCTGCCGGTTTTGGCGCCTCTGCAACTGCTAAGATTAGTGTTGATGCCTCCCTAGCAGGGGCTATCATTGGTAAGAGTGGTGTGAACTCGAAGCAGATTTGCCGTCAAACAGGTGTGAAGCTTTCAATTCGGGATCATGATTCTGACCCTACTAAGAGAAACATTGAACTCGAAGGAACTTTTGATCAGATTAAGATGGCGAGTGACATGGTACATGATCTCGTAGCAAGCGTTGGTGCAAATGCTCCCATGAAAGGTCCTGGAGGCCATGGACCTGGAGGCCATGGACCTGGAGGTCATGGACCTGCAGCCCATGGACCTGCCTCAAGCAATTACAGGACCAAGCTTTGCGAGAATTTTACAAAGGGTTCATGTACTTTTGGAGATAGGTGCCACTTTGCTCATGGGGCTGCCGAGCTACGAAAGTCTGGAGTATGAGAGTCTTTGCAGATCCCAATTTTGTTAGTTGGATTTTCTGTCTTCAAGATGATGGGTCTGTGGCCCTATTCTTGAGTATGGCTAATCCAATCTAGACTTTTCGTTATGTTAAATGAGGTTCAATGATGCCAAGGGTTCTCTTATTTGCTCGTTATCGTTGCTAGGTTGCTTGTTTTACTTAGGCTTTGTGGTTGTTAGATGGATGATACTTGTTACTTTTCCTACCTCTAATAGATAGATTTCTGGTAAAGGACAGGGGTGATGGTCGGTCATACTTTAAAGTAATTGTTGCCAGGTGAAGAAGAGCAGTAAATGAAGGCGCGAAAGATCAGCGCCCCATGGCGGTGTAATTTATAGTCCTGGAGTTGTATCCGGAGTCTGAGACTGATATGTCATATGTGCACTGTGGGAGGATAGCTAAGTAATGATCATAAAACTTTCAGCATCTTGAATTTGTCTGTGTATGCTTAAATTATATCTTGTCACTTCAATTATGATTTGTACTTGATTCAGTTGCATAAACTTGCAAGAAGAAGAATTTCCACCTCCATGCTATCAGGAAAAGAAATGCCAAGGGTTCTTTACGACGAGGGGACTAGTGCTTAAGGTCATTTCAAATTATAGTTATTACGCCTTACACAAGCACAAGTATAAAATTGAGCCTTTTGTACTTGTAAATTACGACTACTCTTCATGTGTTTATCCCTCAAGTTCAAGGCAAATAAACCTTTTTCCATACGAGAAGCCGTTGATATCTCGTGGACGTCTGACTAAAAAAGTGGAAGCTCCAATATGTGCTTCTTATCCAACCTTCTTTTCCATTTAAAAAGGCTAATAAAGGACAAGTAACTAAAACATTGGATATTGGCAAAAAACTAAAACGTTGGAAGTCGCATGGAAAAAATAAAATATCTGAGCTCGGATTTTCCCTATCTTATTTTTTCTAAAATCTCCATTTCTATCGAAGAATATTCCTCAATAGATATAGGCCAATTGAAGAAAATCTAAATAAGTAAATTTTGTATGATGTGTCTGAAGGCGTCATGAATTTCCTTTTTCAGCAAATTGTGAACTTTATGTGCAATTTTGCGTTCAACACATGTAAAAATGATTTTTTTTGTAACAGGTGAGAAGTGTAATTTTTTTTGAGGGGAGGTAAGAAGTTCACTTTTTTTTAGGATAGGTAAAAAGTTTATTTAAAGGCATATTACAAACTAAACATCACCTAATCCTTCCTAAATCTCATACAAATACGTTAAATAGGAGTTGAACCTTAGACTTCACTATAAAGGATAAAAAAAACTCACCCTTCAACTAACTCCAATCCTAATACGTAAAAATGATTAGAGTTTCTTAGGAAAAGAATGATTGGAGTTGATTCAACAATTAGTGAATTGTATGCAACTGCTTATATTTATATTTTTGTCTACTTCACAATTGTACTAATTTATAGGTATCGTTAATCCTTCTATATAACTAATCTAAATTCTAAACCATAATTTTGTAAATGGAAAACCTGAAACTATTACGTTTTTTATGAAGGAATATAAAGAACATGAGACCTACCTCCAAAAACCCTACTTTAGGATATGATCGATTTTCCTCAACTTTTTTCCAATTTTCTTAGTTGTAAAAATAAATGCACAACTATTTTTCAGAAACGAGTATATAGAAAAATCCGAGATAGATGGTTTGGTCTGATTAGAAAGCACATAACTGTTATAATTATTATGAAACCATACTCCAAATAAAGTACATAACCGTGTAGGAAGTACATTATATTGATAAAGAAGCCACGCACGACGATCTTAATGAACTCCAAATACAAGGAACTCTCATAAGAAAAGCCATTTTATTCGAATTACAAATAAGACGCAAACATACTACTCGTAAAATTACATTCATACTCCAAGTTTCACACCATAATACACAAACATTTTCCTATAAAAAGCATAAAAAAATGTCACACCCTCTTCTAAAAATAAAAGTAAATGTGACACACACCACACCAAACCCATCTATGAAACACAACCAAACTAACCACTATATCCAGTTCCAGTATACCCAGTATTAGTCCCTCCACCAACATGCCTATTTTCGGCCGTAGTCGACCTAGTATTGGTCCCTATCGGATGGGACCCAACAGCGGTCCCATCCGTTACATGCCCACCTGCGGGCTCACCAGTGCCATGCCCTGGCATGGCAGACATCTGGTGAGCCCCAGTGGGATGGCCTGTGGCCCCAGTAGTCGAGTGAGAGTACTGGGGCCCAGTAGTCGAAAGACCAGTAGTCCCATAACCAGTTCCGGCGGTTCCAGTATGACCAGCAACAGCGGTCTTTGCATCCTTCTCAGCGGCATTGTGACTCATGGCCTGCTGCTTACGGAGCTCGGCCTCGGTCACACGGTCCTGCTTCTTCTCACTGGCTAAGGCCTTGTCGTACTCGTCGTCTGCTCTCATCTTATCAACTTTCTCTTGCACCGTCGCCTTTGTCTTGTCCATCCCTGACTTTGCCGATGCCGCTATGTTCGACGCCGACTCCTTCACGGATTCCACTGCTTTCTTTCCTGTCTGCATCTTTGGACTTTGATTTGGAACAAATAATTACCACAAACTGTTTTTCTTTCTTTTTTTTTCCTGATTTTTTCTTTTAGTGTAATAGGTTGGTTATTGGTTATGGTTGAGATGAACAAGGCGGTGAACATTTATACTGATTGTTTGAGACTAGGACGGGGACACGTGGAGACATAACAGGAAGCCTGAAAAGAGAGATCTCCACGTGTTTGAACATTGACTACGTGTTGCACATTGGAACTTGCGGTGCAGTTGATAGAATTTTCTTTTGGGGACTCTCGATCTTTAGTTATTTTATAAATGCGATAAGATCAAGTTCTAAAGTAAATTTTCTTCTTAAGTTTAAGAGGTCGTTTGGTTCACTCTAAAAAATAGTGTTTGGTTTGTAAAAAAAAAAAAAATTAATTAAAAAATTTGCTTAAAAAAATTCCTACGTAGTGTAGAAAATTAATCACCAACCCTCCTTTGGTGACTAGAATTAAGTACACAATTAGAAATAACAAAAGAGTCTATTAGTCTGGGATTGTGATAACATCTACTTCGAACATAGTACAACTTTAATTTTGATACGAAGTTTGTATCTTTCACTACATATTATATCACATAACTAATATATAAAGCAGAGTACAAAAGTCAGCTCACGAGGTCGCAATAAATAGCGTCCAATAAGGACGCTAAATGTTGCGCTCATCAAATGCCATGTCATTTTTTTAAATATAAATAAAATTCTAAATTGATTAAAATAAAAATAGAGTTTAGGATAAAAACAAATAGAGTTGGGTTCACAATAAAAAACTTAAATATAGTAAATTGATTATAACTTTTACTATATAATTCGTAAAATTATAATTTTTGTACCATTGAAAAGTGTCTAAAAGGTACTTTAAAATAAGATCCATTTATACTATATTTAAAATTTTATATTAAAGTAATGTATAAGGTCGCGACATTTGGCGTCCTCATTGGACGCCAAATGTTGCGCTCATTAAGTGCCATGTCATTTTTTTGAATATAAATAGAGTTCTAAATTGATTAAAATACTAATAGAGTTTATGATAAGAATAAATAGACTTGGGTTCACAATGAAAAACTTAAATATAGTAAATTGATTATACCATTTAATATATAGTTCGTAAAATTATAATTTTTGTAACATTGGAAAGTATTTTAAAAGTACTTTAAAAAAAGATCCATTTATACTATATTTAAAATTTTATATTAAAGTAACGTATAAAAAGAAAATATTGACTAATTAGGTAAACTACATATTATAGATTTTTAGCGGTCAGCTTTGCACATTGAGTTCTTCCCCAAAGTACGGTTTCTAATAGATATACTCCTCATATTTTCTTTTCTTTTGATAAGAAACAAATGTTGCATCCTTCGTCTCCTCCAAACATGAATGTTGGATAAGATGGGACATGGTCAACATATATATTAGAAAGAGGGTTGATATTGTTAATCATGTTGGTCTATTGAAGCTTGAAGAGTACCGCAACAACATACCGTAGCAACATACCGTAGCAACATTCCGTAGCAATATTACCAATCCTTCATAATATAACAAATTGTTTCATATTTATATGACAGGTGCTTTGATTTGTAAACATAATGAGTACTAAAGAAAGGTAAGTCTTATATTGAACTTTCTTCATTAACTTTTCTTTGGTCTAGAACATATACTTATGACTTAAGCATTAGAACAAAAAAATAAACTTATATGCTATGCTATTGTGGTCGCAACAAATGGCGTCCAATAAGGACGCCAAATGTTGCGCTCATTAATGCCATGTCATTTTTTTTAAAATATAAATACATTTCTAAATTGATTAAAATACAAATAGAATTTAGGATAAGAACAAATAGAGTTGGGTTCACAATGAAAAACTTAAATATATTAAATTGATTATAACTTTTAATATATAATTCGTAAAATTATAATTTTTGTACCATTATTGGAAAGTGTTTAAAAGGTACTTTAAAATAAGATCCATTTATACTATATTTAAAATCTTATATTAAAGTAACGTATAAGGTCGCGACATTTGGCGCCCTCATTGGACGCCATTTGTCGCGCTTATTAAGTGCCATGTCATTTTTTTTGAATATAAATAGAGTTCTAAATTGATTAAACTACTAATAGAGTTTAGGATAAGAATAAATAGAGTTGGGTTCACAATGAAAAACTTAAATATAGTAAATTGATTATAACTTTTAATATATAGTTCGTAAAATTATAATTTTTGTACCATTGGAAAGTGTTTAAAAAGTACTTTAAAATAAGATCCATTTATACTATATTTAAAATTTTATATTAAAGTAACGTATAAAAAGAAAATATTGACTAATTAGGTAAACTACATATTATTGATTTTTAGCGGCCAGCTTTGCACATTGAGTTCTTCCCCAAGGTACGATTTCTAATAGATATACTCCTCATATTTTCTTTTTCTGTAATAAGAAACAAATGTTGCATCATTCGTCTCCTCCAAACATGAATGTTGGATAAGATGGGACATGGTCAACATATATATTAGAAAGAGGGTTGATATTGTTAATCATGTTGGTCTATTGAAGCTTGAAGAGTACCGCAACAACATACCGTAGCACCATACCGTAGCAACATTCCGTAGCAACATTCCGTAGCAATATTACCAATCCTTCATAATTTAACAAATTGTTTCATATTTATATGACATGTGCTTTGATTTGTAAACATAATGAGTACTAAAGAAAGGTAAGTTTTATATTGAACTTTCTTCATTAACTTTTCTTTGGTCTAGAACATATACTTATGACTTAAGTATTAGAACAAAAAATAAACTTATATGCTATGCTATTGTGGTCGCAACAAATGACGTCCAATAAGGACGCCAAATGTTGCGCTCATTAAATGCCATGTCATTTTTTAAAATATAAATAGAGTTCTAAATTGATTAAAATACAAATAGAGTTTTGGATAAGAACAAATAGAGTTGGGTTCCTAATGAAAAACTTAAATATAGTAAATTGATTATAACTTTTAATATATAATTCGTAAAATTATAATTTTTGTACCATTGGAAAGTGTTTAAAAGGTACTTTAAAATAAGATCCATTTATACTATATTTAAAATTTTATATTAAAGTAACGTATAAGGTCGCGACATTTGGCGTCCTCATTGGACGCCATTTGTCGCGCTTATTAAGTGCCATGTCATTTTTTTTGAATATAAATAGAGTTCTAAATTGATTAAAATACTAATAGAGTTTAGGATAAGAATAAATAGAGTTGGGTTCACAATGAAAAACTTAAATATAGTAAATTGATTATAACTTTTAATATATAGTTCGTAAAATTATAATTTGTGTACCATTGGAAAGTGTTTAAAAAGTACTTTAAAATAAGATCCATTTATACTATATTGAAAATTTTATATTAAAGGAACGTATAAAAAGGAAATATTGACTAATTAGGTAAACTACATATTATAGATTTTTAGCGGTCAGCTTTGCACATTGAGTTCTTCCCCAAGGTACGGTTTCTAATATATATACTCCTCATATTTTCTTTTCCTTTGATAAGAAATAAATGTTGCATCCTTCGTCTCCTCCAAACATGAATGTTGGATAAGATGGGACATGGTCAACATATATATTAGAAAGAGGGTTGATATTGTTAATCATGTTGGTCTATTGAAGCTTAAAGAGTACCGCAACAACATACCGTAGCAACATTCCGTAGCAATATTACCAATCCTTCATAATTAAACAAATTGCTTCATATTTATATGACAGGTGCTTTGATTTGTAAACATAATGAGTACTAAAGAAAGATAAGTTTTATATTGAACTTTCTTCATTAACTTTTCATTGGTCTAGAACATATACACTTATGACTTAAGCGTTAGAACAAAAAATAAACTTATATGCTATGCTATTGTAAATAAAAAGGTCAAGGATATCAATTGATCAACTAATCAGGTACAATCTGATCAAGGATTTGAGCAAAGAAAGGCAAGATTGGACTCAGAAAGTTAGGGTCACCAGAATGTGGGGTCACCAGAATGTGGGATGCAATAAACCCGAAAATCAACAATTTTATTGGTGTTGAAACAATACTTACAGATGAGGAAGTAAGCCCAATATACAATTAACACGTTATCTATTTTTTTTATTTTGATCTAACCTTGCAAACTAAATGACCTACTAAAATTGGGAGATCACATTCAAGGCTCTATAAGAGGAGATGATGCATCAGACTACAAACGCACGCTCAAGAAGGGGAACATCTACATAATTAGAAACTTTAATGTGACAGCCAACAAAGAAGAGTATAGAACTGTCACAAATAAACACATGATATATTTCAATTTCTCAACCTCAGTTCAAACTCTAGACGAAGACAAACCCAAAATTCCTAGACACAAGTTTGAGTTGGGAGACTATGAGTTGATTTAAAAACAATCTGACTCAATTGTGCAACTCATAGGTACTCCTATTTCTTCATTATATAGCCTTTATATTTAAATACATGTTACAACTTATCTTTAGTAATTATTATTATTATATGTACTTTATATATATATTATTATATCACTCATGCAGATATAATAGGACAACTACGGGCCATTGGTAGACTGACACAGTGAGCAAGAACTGTACTAAGGGAAATCACATTGGAGCATACAAGGTTAATGTTCTTTATTTCATAAAGAATACTGTTATTATTCGTAGTTTTATAGAAATATTATTCTAGGTCCTAAAATTATTATCTTGCAATGGACAAACTTTGTTGTAACACTATGGGGAGAAATTGGTAAAACATTCAACAATCATCTCAGCTTAGACGACTTAGTACCAATTGTTCGTGTGAACATTTAGATTTGAAGTAGGTTGTGTAGTATATCGTGACATGTGCTTTAACATATAAAAATATGTAGTTTATGCATGATGGAGTGAAATGTTTGAATCATATTTGAATTTCTGCATAATTAGTGAGTGTCTAAATGATATAGTGGATTATTCAGAAATGATGTAGTTTCTGAATGATATAGTAAGTTTCTTAATGACATATAAATTAGAAACCAACGTCAAAGATAATGACAAAATAATATTATAACTTTTAGTTGTTCTATGTCAGACAAAAAGAACGGCAAAAAATAGGGGTATAAATATTTAAAAACTCTACCTCTTCTTCACGGAAAAGCCCGGGCATTTGCCCGGGTCCCAATACTAGTATACATTATAATATACTATATAGAATTTAATATAAGGTGGAATCCAGCTCAACATTAACAATTATTTTTTGATAATTCGTTACGAGTGCGTAATCTACCCAGTGCGTAGATGTAGTTATGTCCAATATACAACATTGATGTATTACTTATAGTGAAGGCTTAATTGATTATAAATTAAAGGTTAATTAGGACTAAATATCTTCATTAAAGCATGATGCATATATTGTGGATTTAGTTCAACAAAAATCTACTCTAAAGCTATGTTCTATTCAGCTTATTTTTGATTAACTTAAATTATTTGTGCTTAACTTAACTTATTTTTGTTGGACTTAACTTATTTTTGCATAACTTATTTTGACTGAAGTTTTTGCTGAATTTAACTCATTTTTACTGAACTTATTTGTATTAACTTATTTTTGCTGAAATTTAGAGTAGATTTTTTTTGAACCTAATTAACTTATTTTTGCTAAGCTTATTTTTATTGAACTTATTTTTGCTAAATTTTACTTATTTTTGTTGAACTTATTTTTACGAAACTTATTTTTGTTGAACTTAACTTATGTTGAACTTTACTTATTTGTACTCAAACTTATTTTAATAAGTTGAGGAGAATAGAGCCTAAATTTCAACAAAAATAAGTTAAGCAAAATTAAATTTAGTAAAAATAAGTATTCAGCAAAAATAAGTTAAATTCAGCAATAAAAAGTTAAGTTCAACAAAAATTCTTCACACCCTCTTGTCTTGGAAATCGACCTTCTATTGTCGATTTTCTTGGTACTTTGACCCTTGGCTAGCTCAGGTTTAGCTATTGCCTCCAACTTCCCAAGCCAGGGGAGGATGCAGGCTTTGTCCTTAACTTAAGGAACTCAACTGACTAAGGGTTGGCAACAACTACCGACCTTCAGTGCCTTCGAGTTGGCCACGGGCAACAACCTTTAACGCTCGACACCATAAGTTAAGTTTAGCAAAAATAAGTTCAGTAAAAAAGTTCAGCAAAAATAACTTCAGTAAAAATAAGTTCAGCAAAAATAAGTCAAGTTCACCAAAATAAGTTAAGTTAAGCATAGATAAATTAAGTTAAACAAAAATAAGCTGAAGAGAACATAGCCTTAGTTGGAATATCTTTTTAGGAATCTAGCACTCTTTTCCCGCTTCATATGTTGTTGGTCTGAGGTTTTTTTAAGGAGGAACATAAAACTCATTAATCGAAAGTCATATGACATCTACAATCAATATTAAAAAAAAACACAACCTAACTTGATCAAATACAGTTCATCTACAATATACATTACCAAAATAAATCAATCTATCAACATTTAAAAATTATTGCTATTCATAAGAAATTTGTTGCCAGCTCGAGTTGGCAACAAATTGGAAACAAAAAATACTTATTGCTAATAGGTTGCCATATGATTTTAGCTACTAATTTGTTGTTTGTAGACATGGGAAATTATTCTTATTGGTTGAAGTTCAAGACTATGACTACTTGAATGTATTGGAAGCTAAGCTCGGATACGGTCAACAAGATAATGAATGTTCTTTTCCAAACTATGTCAAAATGATAGATGGTTCCATTAATATATGTAAGATTCAGCAGCAAATACAAGCTAAGGCGCCTGCGCTATTTTGATCTATTTGGTTCGTTGTAGTTTCATAAAAGAAGAAGTTCATCTAATCTTGTTTGGTTGTAATTTGTTTTTCGCTAATACCTATTGTAGATGCCGTTCGACCTTTAATTAATAAAAAATTCTCTTTAAAAAAAATAGTGATGCCATATACTTCCTCTGTTATGAAATAAGTGAAACTCCATTTTGCAATAAGTAAACACTTCTCGTAAAAAGTTCTCACATAAAAGAGATAAGTGTTTCACTTATTTCAAAATGGAGGAAGTATAAGTTATTTTTCATGTAAGTGCATGTAGAAAGGGCAAAAATGTAATTTGATTAATTGCACAATGTTCCAATTATTTACAACGGCGGACCTGAATTGTTTCTATGTCTTTGAGACGGATGGCATAACTATGTACCTTCCAATGCAGAATTTTCTAAATTGTGTAACTCTTATATTGTTGTCAACTAAACAACGGTAATTAACGTACAAAAAACTAGACAACGCTAATTTTTTTAAGTTTCTATATTTTATTTAATCAACTAAAGAAGCACTGGCAGAAATGAGTAGTGCTGTAGCTTTGAGATGTGGGTAGATTGATATGGGTTTGATCTCATGATCTGCTACGTGTAGATTTTCCAGAAAGAATACTCAAGACGTGGCGCATGCAGCTGATGAATCTTGGATGCTTCACTTTTTTGAATTCAATAAAACAAAAATTGTTTATGATTGTTGGATGTGAATTTGCCCAGCTGACCCAATTAATATCATACACGCACAGTTCCTTTTAGTAGCCAATCGATGAAGCTGTTTATCTTGGATTTTAATAGAAGCAGCGTCGGTCGAAGGTTGAAAGGAATTAATACTGATAAGTGATTAACATGTAAGTCAAAAGTAAGACGTGTTGCATATGTTTTAAGGTCCACCTAGTTTAAGGATATTTTTGCTGATATTTTACCTTGGACCTAATTTTGTTCTTTTGGTGTACATCCAACTTTATGTACAATGCAACAAAACCAAATAATTTTTGGCATACTGATACACTTGTGAACCAGTAAGGCAGTAACCACATTATATGCATAAGTTTCAATAACATGAGTTGATGTGAGATTATTATTGTAGGATTATAAGTATTATAAGTGGAATTTCATGAATCACATTCATAAGCACTTAAAGTAGGATCTCATGCATATACATTCAAGGATCACATAATAGTTAAGAATTAACTTTACGCGTGATTTCCACTAAGCTCTTCAAGATCCCGGAGATAGAACCGCACTGAGATTCCTCTACGAGTCCACCAACCCGATCAACGCTCCACCAATGCTAGTTGGAAGGAAGAGGGACTCTTCTATTTCTCTTTGGAAGCAGATTACGTAAGATTGAAAGAGAGAAAAAGGAGGAGAGGAAAAAAACTAACCGCATTATTTTCTCATCCCCACACCTAATTATAGGAACAAATTAGGTTAGGAATCCTCCCCTTTTCTTTCCCTTTGGCGGACACCCCTAGAGTCCTTCATGGGGCTCTAGGTCTTTCTTTGTCGATCCGTATTGTGTAAGTGTGACCTTGTAGGATCCATCTAATTTGGCTTCGGGTTTATCATTTACTAAACCTGAAGTTCTATAGCATCCTCTAGCAAGACGTATAGATGACGCAATTTAATGAATTTATTATCTCCATAATATGATCCATATTATATTTAGTAATTGCATTAAAGTCGAGGACATAATTCCTTCAATCTCCCACTTGTCCGAGACGAGTGTGCAATCTTCAAATTCCTTAAGTCTCTTAGTGTCCAATTTGATAGTATGATCACATTTCTATGTTATCCATACTAGTCTTCAAATTAATCCTTGAAATCCGAGTTCGAATTGACAAACAAATGATCATCATATGATCCATTTGAGTACGGCCATGCATTTTTCAATTTTCACTCTCCAAGGGGCCAAGACACCCATCCTATCTCATATAGGAGGACTTTTCAATCTTGTGGCAACCAAAACTCCCACTCAACTTTTAGCACAACCCGAATGCTGCCTTTATAGTCCCCTTTTACGACATGATGTTTGACAGCATCAAAGTTTTACCAATCATTAGGCTAAGTAGTGTTCCACTCATGTCTTAGGAATCCACTAATATAATTACGAAGTTATAGAAACTCTAAGTAGGTCTTGTTCGATCATGTATCAACTATACATGTCCATATGATTGACTAAACATCTCCATGTTCCCATAGCCCATGAAACGGTGCTATCAATCAATCTTATATGCTAATCCTTTAATAAGTCATTTATGTCCAATTTAATGACTTAGATTAGGAACTCTAATATTCTATGAATTCTGTTCACTTATGGTGTTTCATTCATCAAATCACATATTTGATAAAACCATTGAATTCAAGATATATTTTGGACATTTATTTAATACCAAACCAAAATTAAATAAGACAGAATTTATTTCTCATAAACATAAAATAGCAAAACCATGTCTCTACATTGTAACAAGTTTCTCTAAACCTAGTACAATCTAAAGCCACTCTAACATTTGCTTCAAGCCTATAGCCCTAGCGTGACACTCATGCTTGGGTTGAGGTAGAGGTTTAGTAAGTGGGTCAACCACATTCTGATCCGTATAAACTTTCCAGATCCTGACATCCTTCCTGTCAACTATCTCCCGAATGAGGTGATACTTCCTCATTACATGTTTGGATTTGTTATGTGATCTCGGTTCTTTTGCTTGCGCAATAGCACCATTGTTATCACAGAACAAATCAATCTCTTCCAGAGCACTAGTCATGATATCCAGCTCTGTCAAGAACTTCTTTATCCAAACTGCTTCTTTAGCTGCTTCAACCGCTGCTAAATATTCTGATTCTGTCGTAGAGTCTGCTACAGTGCTTTGTTTTGAGCTCTTCCAGCTCACTGCTCCTCCATTTAGACAAAAGACGTACCTTGACTGAGAGCGGTAATCATCTCTGTCGGTTTGGAAGCTCGCATCAGTATAACCTTTAACAACCAACTCATTTTCACCTCCATAGACTAAGAACATGCCTTAAGTTCTTCTCAAGTACTTAAGGATGCTCTTAGCTGCAAACCAGTGTGCTTCTCCTGGATTTGCTTGGAACCTGCTACACATGCTCAAGGCATATGCAACATCTGGTCGAGTACTTATCATGGCATACATGATAGATCCTATAGCCGAAGCATAAGGTATGCTACTCATTCGCTTTAACTCATCAGGCTCAGTCGGTCACTGGCTCTTGCTAAGCGATATGCCATGTGACATGGGAATGAATCCTCTCTTCGACTTTTCCATGTTGAACCTTGCAAGAACTTTATCAATATAAGTTTCTTGACTTAGTCCAATCATCCTTCGAGGCCTATCTCTATGGATTTTAATTCCCAGTATGTACTCAGCTTCTCCA
Organism: Beta corolliflora; assembly: GCA_947648045.1. NCBI lineage: Eukaryota > Viridiplantae > Streptophyta > Magnoliopsida > Caryophyllales > Amaranthaceae > Beta > Beta corolliflora. The sequence continues at coordinate 441,803 of CANSZD010003470.1, read as the reverse complement.
AGGTCCTTCATGGAGAAATAACTTTTCAACCATTCCTTGACTGACTCAAGCATTGGTATGTCATTTCCCATGAGTAGTATGTCATCTACATACAATACCAAGAAGACTAAGCTGCTCCCACTAAACTTCTTAAGCATTGCTACTGGAGAAAAGGTCTCATCATAGTCTATACCATGAATTTACCTGAATCCTTTTGCAACCAGTCTTGCTTTATAGACATAGACATTTCCATCTTTGTCTGTTTTCAATTTGAACACCCACTTGCATCCAATAGGGTTAACCCCATCAGGCAAGTCGACCAGGGTCCAAACTTTATTCTCAGACATGGAGTCTAACTCGGATTTCATGGCCTCAAGCCATTTCTCAGAGTCTGGGCTCGTCAAAGCTTGTTTGTAGGTAGTAGGTTCTGAATTCTCCAAAATCATAATTTGAACACCTCTTGTTTGGAATCCTTGGTCTACTCGACCTACACTGAAACTGAGCATCAAGAGAAATGTTCTCTTCAACTTCTTGAAGATCTTCGCTTGAATTAGATTCAAGTGGGACGGTAGGAAGTTCACGCATTGAATACGCCATCTCATGAACTAGACTTTCGTCTTGTCGGGCCGTCTCTAACATGGTGTGAGCCACGTCCAGTTGTTGCTCATCTTGAATTTCTTCGAGAATTATTTTACTCCCACTTGTCTTTCTAGAAACAAATTCCTTTTCAAGAAAGACACCATCACGAGCAACAAACACTTTGTTTTCTTGACGGTTATAGAAGTAATAACCCCTGGTCTCTTTTGGGTATCCTACAAGGAGACATTTATCTGACTTGGGTGCAAGTTTGTCTGAAAGTAAACGTTTTACATAGACCTCACATCCTCAAATCTTAAGAATAGACAAGTTTGGAGTTTTTCCATTCCATAACTCATATGGAGTATTTTCTACAACCTTTGACGGGCTCCTATTTAGTGTGTGTGCAGCTGTTTCGAGGGCATATCCCCAAAAAGAAATCGGAAGATCAACAAGACTCATCATTGATCGAACCATATCCAATAAGGTCCGATTCCTCCTTTTAGATACACCATTTAACTACGGTGTTCCTGGCGGAGTCAATTGTGAAAGAATTCCACAATCCTTCAAATGATCATCAAAATCTTGGCTCAAATACTCGCCACCACGATCGGATCACAGGGCTTTGATTGTCTTACCAAGTTGATTTTGTACTTCATTTTGGAACTCTTTGAATTTGTCAAAAGATTCCGACTTATGTTTCATTAAATAGACATATCCATATCTACTCAAATCATCAGTGAAGGTAATGAAGTAGTTAAACCCTCCCCTTGCCTTTATGCTCATAGGACCATAAACATCTGTATGTATGAGACCCAAGAGATCGCTGACCTTTTCACCCTTTCCAGTAAATGGTGATTTTGTCATTTTCCCCATCAAGCATGATTCACATACATCAAATGATTCGAAATCAAATGATGGAAGAATACCATCCTGTTGTAACTTTTGGATGCGCTTTTGGTTTATATGACCCATTCGACAATGCCAAATGTAGGTTAGGTTTGATTCATTTGATTTTTGTTTCTTGCTATCTATGTTATAGACTTGTATTGACCTATTAAGCACATATAAGCCATTTATCAATTTAGCACTAGCATAGAACATATTATTGTAAGAAATAGAACAACACTTGTTCTTAATTTCAAAACAAAACCCTTCAGAATCCAAAATAGAAACAGACACTAGAGGAAAAAAGCCCAAGGGCTGCGGTCAAAAGGGGCCCAAGGGCTGCGTTTTTTGACCGCAGCCATTAGACTAGCAGCCCTTGGCAATTAGGAAGGGCTGCGGTTTCTAACCGCAGCCCTTAGCTCGTTAAGGGCTGCGGTCAGGGCAAAAACCCCAGCCCTTGGTTGGTTAAGGGTCGCGGTTAAGGGCAAAAACCGCAGCCCTTAACTCACTAAGGGCTGCGGTTTTTGCCCTTAACCGACCTAACCAACCAAGGGCTGCGGTTTTTGCCCGAACCGCAGCCTTTTTTTTTTGCATTTTTTAGCCCAAAATGACCCCCCAAACAATTATATATATAGAAAAGTATCATTTTTCATTACAAATATATAGGAAGTTACAAAAATATGGTACTCCAGCTAAATTCAATTTGACAGCTTCATATTTTCTCTTCTTGAGGAGCAGCATCCTCTTGTACAACCCATCCATATCTTTTTCTTCTTCACAAATTCTTAGATGCAAAATTTTCAAATTGTTTGAGGTGCAACCGCACAAGAGCTTAACTAAACCAATAAACAACCAACAACCACTTAGTGCTTGGTAGCTTTGATATCGCAACCAGATTACCAACCTTCACATCCATATATTAAATATAAAGCAAACGGCATCACATATACCTTAAATTTTGTGGCAACACTCAACTTTTTGTGAATCGGCTCCCCTAGACTTGAATAAGGGACCAACAACGAGTTTTTTGGATTGTACCAAAGATACTTGAAGCAAATTTCGAGGAAGGAAAGTCTCACAAGAAGACAAAAGTTGAACGAGCCAAAATGCATCGGGTCTCTGTTCTTCTCCTAAAACCTTGTTGTGTCATACATAACCTGAAACAAGTAGCAGTGTCCCACCATAAAAATTATTGAAACATATCACAAGTAAACGACAAAAAATTAAGTACCCACGTACAAAACTTTAAGCAAGTATTATAGCTGGAAAACTTTCCAAAACAATCGCCAGCTTTAGCAAAGACACATGGCCATGTTATACATCTTGAATTCTATAAGGATGCGCTATAGTCTCGGAAATTTAAATTTCAAACTTTCCTAACAAACTTACCTCCCCGCTCTAATTTGAATAAATGACGATTGAAGTGTCTGCTGCAATCTCTCATTCGCATAATTGATGCGGAACTCGCTCAAAGCTATTTTTCGAAACAAGGGTGTACAAGATGAATATTGAAGATAGTTAAAGAGGTGAAATGGAATACAAAATATAACAATGTAAACCCGAATGAATAAATAAATGAATAAAAACATACATCAAATGATTCAAAACCATATTTGTTCTACAAGCTAATTAAACAAGCAAGAATAGATAGATTTTGCCAATGCATCACGAGTATACAGTTTCAAAGCTAAAATAAATAAAATTTACGCTTGCCATCGCAACTGGTCTATGTTCGCGTTGGCCACCAATAACTCGAAGTAAATAACAGGAAAATCAACCAATAAGCGACCAAAACTGGAACTATAATAAACAAAAAATTTAAGTGATTCAAGGAACATAGAACTAAGATCACAAAGAAAAAGAAAAAGAAAAAGAACTTGTATGCATTGACAAACATTGTTCAAAGAACGAAACAAAAAATATCTTCATCCAATTGCCCCAACACCTTTAAACACACGGGTATTATGAAGGCGACAAAGTACAAGGGAGTATCAAGTACGACTATATACTCCCTCGTTTGAGTACTAGTTCAAATTGCACTATCAGGGAGGGGGGCTTGCGGGGGTCGATGAGGGGGTGGGGCCGCAGGGGGTCGGTGAGGAGGGTGGGTGCAGGGGGTCGGTGAGGGGGGGTCAGGCAGGGGGTCACCGAGGGGGAGATTGCGGGGGTCGGGGGAGGGGGTGGGGCTGCAGGGGTCGGTGAGGGGGGTGGGGTTGTAGGAGGTCGGTGGGGGGGTGGGGCAGGGGGGTCGGTGAGGGGGGTTGTGCGGGGGTCGGTGAGGGGGGTTGTGCAGGGGGTCGGTGAGGGGGGGGATTGCGGGGGTCGGGGAGGGGGGGACTTGCGGGGGTCGGTGAGGGGGGGGCCGCAGGGGGTCGGTGGGGAGGGGGGGGATTGCAGGGGTCGGTGGGGGGGATTGCGGGGGTGAGGGTGGGGGGCTTGCGGGGGTCGGGGAGGGGGATTGCGGGGGGGTGAGGGGGGGGGGGCCGCAAGGGGGTCGGTGAGGGGGGTTGTGCAGGGGGTCGGTGAGGGGGGGATTGCAGGGGTCGGGGAGGGGGGCTTGCAGGGGGTCGGTGAGGGGGTGGGGCTGCAGGGGGTCGGTGGGGGGGATTGCGGGGGGTCGGTGGGGGGATTGCAGGGGGTGAGGGGGGGGCTTGCGGGGGTCGGGGAGGGGGGATTGCGGGGGTCGGTGGGGGGTGGGGCCGCAGGGGGTCGGTGAGGGGGAGTGCATCCGAAACCCGCTTTGGTTTTACCACAATTTTCAAATCGCACAACATTGCACGCACATCATTTATCCATTACCACTATGACCTGTCTTACTCACATAGATTAGAAAACGAAATCATTGGTAAACAAGCTGCAAAGAATAGTCCGAGTGGCGAGAATCACATGCATTCATATTTCTTCGATTAAAGATGCAAAAATGCATAAACACACAAAATACAAGGATCCAAACCAAAGTTAATAGGCAAATCCATCTACATTAAGGATGAAAGGCATACCTAGCTTTAAGAAGCAAAAGGATTGTGAAGACTTCAAGACTCATTGTAGCCTCGGTCAACAAAATCTCCCCGACAAAAGATTTAAAAAATTATACGTCAACGGAGCTAAACAACAAGAGAATGAAGGTAAAATTCATTGAGGCATATCAACAGTTCTAGAATATTATTACCATGAATATGTAATTGGTATCCGGTACGTGACCTCCCGCTTGAAAGAGCTTCATTAAATCATGAAATTGGCCATGGATGTCACCACGAACGGTGGGCTGGACTATTGACAAAGCTGCACATTTGACTCCTCAATGAGTATCTCTTTCACCCGAAAGATTCCAATTATGCATTTACGAAGATATATGATCGGTATGAACATAGAATCGACAATATAATCAGCACTTACGAAAGGGAACATTTTACGAGAGACAAAGAAGAATATAAAACATGTAGGGTTAAATCCAACCAAACCAAAGTGAGAAAGTAGATATTGTAATGGAAACACCCCAAAAAGAAAACTAGAACAAAGAATATGAGATGAAAAACCATCAAAATAACACCAGACTTTGAATAAAAGTAAGTTGTACACACTCTCAATTGGGATTTGCAAACTAGTAGATTCATTCTTGAGGTACGAAACAATGACTACATGTTTCATACTCCACATAATTACAAAATCCAACAAAGCCTAAATAAAGCACAAACACTACATTAGACCTTTCTCAAGCAATATAACCTTTAGAAACATGTCTAAAATACAAACACTTGAAATTGGAACCAAAACTTCTCATGAGACTTCACCGATATTAAATCAACCCTCCCGGCTGGATGATCGACCATCATACCCAAAGTGCTAATTCTTTTTAACAAATTTGCGGATTTAGCGCTAGACGAGCTGCTCCCAAAAGTGAAAATGGCAATATCAAATGATGCGCTAGGTTTTTCTTAGGAATTCTATAAAATTGCCAAAAAAAGATTGTACCAATCACTCAAGACGTCAACTCATTAAACAGATAACAATTACTAGAACACAATGGGAGAAAAAATCTTTAGCATACAAACAAAGATTTGTCATTCCCTTTTCTTTTCCCACCTAAGAATTATACTAAATATCCGATCGAGAAATCCAAAGTGACAAACAATAACCCTTAAAACTACTCAATCACGAATAGCTATAACTACAAACAGGCCTGCTTGCAATTTCGGAAAACCTATCTGGAGCAATATTGTCATTTTGATAAAATGGTCTTGACCTGATTTCAGTAATATTAACCTCAAAGTGCTAGAGAAGCCATTAGCAAAAGTAAAAGATGGAAGTACTGAATTCAGGATAACTTTCTACTAGAACATGTATGATTATCATAACATTATATTCACCCACACAAATGACCTGATTTCCTCAAAATGTTACTCGATAAATATCCCTATTGCATAAAAGTAGACTCTTGAGATTCCAAATAATTACACCAATATCCAGGTCTTCTTGCTCCACTAATTTGCGATAATATGATGAAATTCGACAAAGCCCATTACAGTAACACAAGTTGGTAGTTTAATTTGGAAAGTGCAATTGAGGCCAATCTTCAACAGAGGTAAACACATAAAATCAAAAGAGAGGAGAGAGAAAAATACCTCAGCGGCGAGGTAGTGGAGAACGGAGCTCCGCACCGACACGCTCAGCAACAGTGTTCTCGCGACAAAGACGAAAGGAGGAGGAGAGTGCGGGTGGTCGATGATGGTTGAACTCGTTGTTCGTGGACATTAGGTAAGAGATTAGGGTTTCGAAATGAGTAGGGGCCGAGAATCGGACGCCATTGAAGAGGTTTTTCGAGGTTCGTGTTTTTTGCGCCTCACAAAGAATTTTGGTTTTGGGGATAATTTAGAGAGAGAGAGAGAGAGAGAGAGGAAAAGCAGTAGGTGGAGGCGCTAAAAGATTTGTGTGGTGCGAGTGCGGGAATTGGCGAGGGAAGCTTTAGGGGAAAATGAAAAGGTTAAGGGCTGCGGTTGTTTAATAACCGCAGCCCTTCATAATAAAGGGCTGCGGTTTTGGGCTAACCGCAGCCCTTTGTAATGAAGGGCTGCGGTTTTTGGGCTAACCGCAGCCCTTTGCAATTAAGGGCTGCGTTTTTCAAATAACCGCAGCCCTTGTGTCGCAACCCTTGGTCTTTTTTCCTCTAGTGAGAAATTATGTTCTTAGTTATCGAAGGAACAAAATAACAATTATTGAGTTCTAAAACAAAGCCAAATGGCAAATGCAGACTATAGCTTCCTACGGCAAGTGCAGCAACCCGTGCTCCATTTCCAACTCGAAGCTCTATCTCGCCTTTTGCCAGCCTCATACTTCTTTTTAGTCCCTGCACATCATTAACTATATGAGAACCACAACCAGTATCCAATACCCATAAAGAAGTAGAAGTCAAATTGATTTCTATAACAAATATACCTGAAGTGGAAGCACCAGACTTCTTTTCCTCCAAGTATAGAGGGCAGTTCCTCTTCCAGTGTCCTATCTTGTGACAATGGAAGCACTTGCTTTCCGCGGCCACCTTTGGCTTGGCGGTTGGCTTAGGTTTTTCAGCAACAACGGTAACTTGCTTGCCTTTGTCCTTCTTTCTTGCCCATTTCTTCTTAAAACCCTTTTCCTTCTGAACCATCAAAACCTCATTCTTTTGTTCTTTAGGGATATTCCTCTCAGCATTGACCAACAACCCGTGCAGCTCTTGCAAAGTCTTTTCAGACTCATTCATGTTGAAGGTCATCCTGAACTGATTGAAGTTGTCAGGCAATGAGCGGAGAATAATGTCAGTAGCCAACTCAACCCTATTAGGGAATCCAAGTCATTCCATGTTTTCGAAAAGACCCATCATAGCGAAAACATGGGGACCAACAGCTTGACCCGGCTTCATGTGACATTCTAGTATCTCCCTATTGGTCTCATACCGCTCAACTCGGGCATGTGTTTGAAACATAGCCCGCAGCTCTTGCATGATGGTACAAGCATCCTTGGTTTCGAACCTCTTTTGGAGGTCCGGCTCCATGGCTGCTATCATCAGGCAAGTGATCGGTACAGACCTATCATTAGCCTGCTTAGCACGACGTTTGTCGACTTCAGTCGACTCATCAGTAATCACAGGAAGTGGGGTTTCTAAGACATCCTCTCGACCCTCAGACCTCAATACGAGTCTTAGGGTTCTTTTCCAGTTGATTAAGTTTTCACCATTCAGCCTGTCCTTTTCAAGGAAAGGACGAATGTTGAAAACAGAGTTGTTGTTGTTGTTAGACATAGTATCTACAGACAGAATAAACAAAAGCAAAGTTCAATATTATGTTTATAAAACAACCTAAAACATGCAAAGGTTTCTAGGTTGATCACCTATTCAATTTTAATGTCCCATTTGAATAAGTGAAAACAAGATCCTATCAACATGCAACACTAAGCAGACGGAGGCCTTATCTTAACGTTACATTTTCAAGGTAAGTAAACTCTTTTACTAATTATAACACTTTATAATTCTTGTTTAGACTGGAAAACATCGCATGTTTAACTATCTCTTGCTTCAAAACCCAAAACACTTTTGATGATTTTGTTAAGGATAACCAAACTAAGTAGTAAAATTCACAATTTTACCTTATCTCCCAAAATTAATGATAATACCCTGCGGAGGCATGACCTATTACTATTAATTAAGGGTTAATAAGTACTTTATGTTTGGAAAAGCTAACCTTAATATTTGCGGGACCTGAGTTTATTATGTTGTTATGAATTAGTGAACTCTAGCGCATTGATAACCAACATACAATAAACTTATAAGCATTTTAAATAATAATAAAATGCAAAAAATAAATATGATCTAGTATGGCCCCTAATCCTAAGAACTAAGCATCTTGATTGGGCTCCTCCTTGGACTCTTCATGGATCTCCATCCACCTTAGCCATGGGCCTTCTCTTGATGGGCTCATCTTTGGATTATATAAGTATCAAAATATTTTAAATAATATATAAATTAAATAAATTACAAAAATACTTAACGATACGCAGATCGTATTTAAATTACAAGAATACATCACGATATACAGATCGTATTTTCTAACTTAAATTTGGGCCATACTAGTCATTCATAGCAATTATATCAAATATAAAATGCCACATCATAATATCACATATTATTCTTGCCATCAATCAAAATATCAAATATTCTTAATTATAGCAAGTAGATAAAATATTTAAGTAATTCCTAACCACCTAAAGATTCTATCCTAGAAAATCTAGCCTACTAATTGTAATTAGATTAAAGAATAAAAATTATGGAATTATTTAACTGAAATCTGCTCAAAAACTGCAGCTGCCACCGCAGCCCTGGCTGCCCACCCACGACCACCTGGAGCAGCCACCGTGGCCCCACCAGCAGGTGGTTGCGCCACCCAGCCGTGGCTGCTCCTCCTCCCTTCCCTTTTTTTTTATTTTTCTTTTGTGGGAATTAAATTAAATTACAACTTCTTGTAAATTAATTTAGTGATCCAATTAAATTAAACATAAACTCTTTTATGCCTAATTCTGAAAATTAATTTAAATCTCCATTTGAATTAATTTTAGGGCTATTCATATCAATTAACCTTAAATTCACATAAAACTCCTTTTACATGAATTAATTTGTCATACATAAACAATAATTTAAATATGAAAAATCAGATTAATTATATGAATATAATTTTTGGAATTAACATAAAATCTCCATTTTAATTAATTTTAGCATTATTCACATAAATTAACCTCTATTTCACATAAACCTCTTTTTACATGAAGTAATTTTCATTCATAAACAATTTAAATATGAAAAATCAGATTAATAACATGAATATTATTCTCGAAATTTTCAAAATTTTGAGATCTAAAATTAAAATTTTAATTTCGAAAATTAGGGTTTTTAGATTTCTAAAAAATTCGGCCACTCCAAATTAATTTTTGAAATTCGAAAATTAGGTTTTTAGATTTTCAAAAAATTCGGCCAACCAAAACTATTTTCGAATTACAAAAAAAAAAATTTTGGTCGAATTTATTAAAACTTTCGGCATCATTATCAAAATTTAAGCAAATTAAATCTTTATTTAATTAATCCAATTAAATAAAACATCCATAATTCAATTCCTCCCCTTAATCAAATTAAAATTAGTCACACACATCAAAATAAATCTAATTATTATGACCAAAAAGCTATATGCAAGAGGCTAAAACTGATACCACTGTAGGATTATAAGTACTATAAGCGGAATTTCATGAATCACATTCATAAGCACTTAAAGTCGAGGATCTCATGCATATACATTCAAGGATCACATAATAGTTAAGAATTAACCTTTGACGCATGATTTCCACTAAGCTCTTCAAGATCCGAAGATAGAACCGCAATTGAGATTCCTCTACGAAGTCCACCAACCCATATCAACGCTCCACCAATACTAGTTGGAAGGAAGAGGGACTCTTGTTTTTCTTGGAGCAGTATTACGTAGCATTGAAAGAGAGAGAAAAGGAGGAGAGAGAAAAACTAACTGCATTATTTTTTCATCCCCACACCTAATTATAGGAACAAATAAGGTTAGGAATCCTCCCCCTTTTCTTTCCCTTTGGCCGGCCACCCCTAGAGTCCTTCATGGGCTCTAGGTCTTTCTTTTGTCGATCCAGATTGTGTAAGTGTGACCTTGTAGGATCCATCTAATTCGGCTTCGGGTTTATCATTTACTAAACCTGAAGTTCTATAGCATCCTCTAGCAAGACGTATAGACGACCCAATTTAATGAATTTATTATCTCCATAATATGATCCATATTATATTTAGTAATTGCATTAAAGTCGAGGACATGTAACTCATGCCAGACTCTCTAAAAGAGTTAGTTGTCATAGTCTATATGTAAGTATCTTTAGGTATCCACTGTCTACAATTAGTTAATCCTTCGTCAAAAACTCAAAGTTTCCAGATTTTTAAAGGAGTTAGTTTTTTCTCAGAATTTATATATATAGTCAGTTTTCATTATGATTATTTCAGTCTAAAGATTAGTAAAATTGAAGATTTGCTACTGCCATTTAAGCCGTCATAAAAAAATGATGTATCCATATATAGTTCTTTATTTATTTTCATAAAATGAAGACAAATATGTGAATATCTTGTATTTTACATATCAATTATGTCATATGCACCAAGTTACTTTTACTCTAATTAATCTCACATAGTATCAAGAGTTAAATTTGGAAAAAAAGACCCTAGTATATACACATAGATTTGTCACTATCTCTTATCCCTGCATACGCGACCGAGTCGTGATGAATATATAATGTGTTTCCTACTTGGTATGGATCGAATAAAGAATAAATAATGAGCCTTAAAGTTATTTCATGTCCACATGAATTCTTATTTAAAACCTATTTTCAAAATCAATTTTTGAGCCCATTTACTTAACTATATCAATAATAATTATTTTATGGAAAAATTGACATGAATAATCCCAACTTTCACCAGTCTTCTGAAAATAATCTCAACTTTGGATTATTTTAGAATAATCCCAACTTTAGGGGGTACCTTCTCAAAATAATCCAAACTATTAATTTATATATATATTATTGACCTAAAACAGATTAGTGTAGGCAAGAAAAGTGATAGTTTGGTTTATTCTGAGAAGATCCCCTCAAAAGTTAGGATAACTCTGGAATAATCCAAAGTTGAAATTATTTTGAGAAGACAGGTGAAAATTGGGATTATTCATAAATGTCAATTTTTCCTTATTTTATTATATGATTACTGATTATCTATCTAAATTACAAAAATCTTTTCAACAAATCCCATGTTTAGCATAAAATCAAGAGGAATTAAACTTATAGGCTTAGTGCCCTAATTTGTTGTTGCTAGTTGGCTTTCTTTGTGTGTTTTGCAGTTGTTGCGGTTTGTTACATGCTGGCTTAGTTTGTTACCATGCAGTTTTTACTACTCATTTTGGTTAAATAAAATCTCTATATTACCAAAAAAATTAAAGAAGAATTAATCTAATTTTTTTAAAACTAAGGTAGTTATTTGAATAACTTGACATATATAAGGATAGTTAAATATAATTTTCCTTATTGCAATCTTATTTGTGTTAGTCACTCAAGTTATAAGCTTTAGAATATTATATTAGAACCTTCGCCTTCGAATCTATCTTTGGCCCAAAAACAAGTGGAATTATTCCCTCAAAATCAATCTATAGGGCATAATTGTGAATTTTGGATCCATATCCTCATCCTATCTAGAACATGGTTAACAATTTGACCGCCATTCTATAGGATTGCTCTATATCAAGGCCCAGCCCATGTCCTTGAAGTTAAACACCCCCTTACCCCCCATAAACCTCGCTCCAACTAAGATAGGATAATTGGAAAAGGTAACGCAGAAAGAAATTCCCTCAACCCTAAACCTAGTTTTTCTCTCTAGCCGCCTCCCTTTTTCCCCCTTTTCCTTCATCAGTAAGGGGCTGCCATGGATGATCTCATCCATGGTAAGCCCCTTTTCCTCTCTTGTTTTTACTTTCTAGTTTGTCCTTTTGTTTTGTTGAATAAGTTAGTCTCTCTTTATGAGAGTTTCTTGTGCCCTGATATGGGAAGACTAGTCTTCTCTGTTGTGGAGGTCTCCTTCTCCCCTATGGGAGTTGCGAGTCTAGTTTTTTTATTTGTAGGTATGAGAAATTGTTCTCATTGGTTGAAGTCCAAAACTATCAACATGAAGGTATTGGAAGCTCGAATGCAGTCAATATGGATAGATCAAGAATGTTCTTCTCCAAACTATGTCAAAATGATAGACGGTTCCATTAATAGTTGCTTGGGACTACAAATACAAGGGACTTGCGCCACAATATTCGATCTGGTTCATTGTAGTTTCATCGAAGACGAAGTTGATCTGATCTTGTTTGATTGTATCTTGTTTTTCTTTATTACTTATTGTAGATGCCGTTTGACATTCAATTAATGAAATTTCTCTTTCAAAAAAAAAAAAAAAAAAAAAACCTCGCTCCAACTATTGTTGAGAATCGAATCCCACACCAACGGTTTGTAAGGTGAGTCATGAGACCAACTCATATTCACCTGACTTTCTTACAAATAGGTTACTTACCTCGCACATGAAATATGTATTTCTTGACATCAACAAATTAATGATACGATTTTTTGATTTTTACGACCTTATAAATAGTCACTTTTACACTTTACCACCTTTTGGTTTTTTTTTTTTCCAATTTTACCACCTTTAACTTGCCAATTCACTAAAAATCACCACCTAACTCGTGCTCCGGGCAAAATTCCGGCGAGGGGGGCCCACATTTTGTGATTAAAAAAGTTTTTCCTCCTTTTTGACTCTCTCTCTCCCCGATTTCTTTCTCTTCCTTCCTTCTCATTCTACTTTTCATCTATTACCTTCAATCCCCCTAAACTATTCAATTTCCTCCAACAACCTCTCTGTAAAAATTATCAACTCCTCTCCTCTTTGATTTTTACAGAGATTCTTTTTCTCTCTCTCTCCTCCACTTCACCCAAGATTCCAGAACACCAAACTCCTCTCTCTCCTCCTTTATTTCGAATTTCGCAGCAAGAGGACAATTATGGGGACCAACTTATTCGCATCTTCATCTATCTCAATCAGTTAAGGGGACCAAAACAGGGAAGCTGAGGTAAGCGCACAAACCCTAGCTTAATTTTTGGCCTTTTTTAAAGCTTACTTATTTGATTGAAATAGAATTAGCAGGGTTGGGAATTGTGAAATTAAAAAGAGGTAAATTGAAATTAGTTGTCTAATTGCTGACATTGAATTCATTTGGAAGCATAAACTACATTGAAACAAACAAATTAAAAATTAGGACATTTGCAATGATTATTTAATTGAATTTCACTAGGTTTTTTTCCCTGTTTTGCTGATTTTATAATGGAAAGTGAGAGAAAATATGTTTCCCTTAATGATATTGCCAATGTTACATGTTTTCCTTAATGATATTGCCAATGTTAGAATTAGGTTGGGTGGGAGTTTTTTTGGCAGAATTTATAAAAGTAGGAAGGTGCATTCACATGATGGTGGGTGGATTTCATTGAACCCCGCACAACAGGTTGAAGGATATTAATATAAGAATGCTTAGGAACCTTGCATTTGCTGCTTATGATAATGCAAAACAACCTGTGCCAAGTGGATTAAAACTGTGGTTTAGGCTAAAGGGAAGGAGCTTGAGTACTGGTAGTAAAAAGGAGTTGGTCAATGATGAGGATATTCCTTTGCTTTTGGAGACTTTGGATGTATTTGGCAACGTGGACTTATACTCCACATGTGACCCCCAACCCTTGGCCCAAATAGAACCTCCCCCACCTGTAACAGCCCACCGACTTAACTTCCTTAAAATCCAACTAAAGATGTACTTAATAGCATTAGCGGAAGCAAATCATAATAAAATGGTACGGAGGTCGTCACTCGCTTGGGGTCAACCCATTAATATATATGAGTTGACTCTACGAGCGATGTTAGGAAAACATACATTATACAAAAATAGAGTTTAGTTATTACATGCCCATAATAATATCACAATGAACATTCAAACATTCTTCCCAAAAGAAAAGTTAGGTTCCAAAAGATGATCATGTTCAATCTTTGATACGCTATGATTGCTGACATATCATTTCTCTAGAGCTTTCCATCTGCCTACCTTAGCTTGCTAAATCCTGCACAAGAGTCTGCCCCCACCAGGACAGGTTCATAGAACAAAATCAGCTTACGCTGGTATGCAAATCAATCCAAAACTAATTATGATGGCTGAAAATAAGGAGTGGACATACTCCAACATTTCATATGCAAATCATTATTTTGGCAAAGCGCCTTGATCACAAGATTACAAATATCAAGTGTTCAACATATTCATTGGCAAACGTTTAAAATATGAACACAAGTTTTACTGGTTACATTAGTACGCAGGAAGAAGAGTTTACACATTGACGTGCACCAAGGTGCAGACCTCCACACAATTCGGAGCCAAGCTCCTACTATTTACTCGCTTGCAAGCTTTTATAGGACATGTCCTCACACATATTTCACATACTCCTCTTCGCTACGCAAAACGGATTCAAATTTACTAATAACAAACACACTTTACTAAAACAATTCGTAAATGTTCCGTTTCCAATCTTAAGTTGTAAAACCTTTCTAAAATTTGGTAAGGATGGATTGGTGGACTTAGGACAATAGCTAAATGATTTTTGAGATGCAAGATAAGCTTAGGAAATCCCACAAACAACGCAACTCTAGCAATTAGAGTGAAATTTGGATTTACGTGTATAAAAAGGAGGTTTCGGACTTTGTAAAGAAGATTTCTTTTGAACAAAATTTATGTTAAAAATGAACTTTGAATAATGTGAGTAAGTTCATCTCCAACCTACTGTAAATCTCAAATTATTGCAAGAGATTCTCCCCTTGAAAACATTTTAGGAAACCGAGCGTAATTCGTCCTTAAAACGCGTTTAAAGTGGTTTTTCCCGCGTCTAGTGTAATAAGAAATGAGGTAACAACTTTTTATCAACATACACTATTGAAATACAGTATTATATTATCAAGATTTCATTGCAAGAATTTCAAAACATCCTTCCTACAATTCAAAGAGCATTCCTTATTGAAATCATATAGTAAAAGAGGTTTTTAACACCTTCTTTAGTGTAAGAATTCCACTACTATCATAAGAGATTTTTCCTAATCATTAACATACATGCATGCAACATCTTAAACCTCATCTAACCTACTGCCCAATCATACCAACACCATCCACAATACAAGTAAACACAAATCTTTACGAAAACCGAATCCACACACACTTAACCAATTTCTAGTGTAAGAATGTAACTCAAATTCACTTGCTTTTAAACATGCAAAGGTTTATATCTAATTACCATTAATATACAGTAGCTAATAGTCATCCAAACCAAAAATTCATCCTCAAATTCGTTCTCAAAGATACTTCTAATACTTCACACATTACTAGTTCTCCAAAGGGGATTGAATTTGCATACCTTAACTTGCAATTGGTGCAATTCAACTTCTCCTTCTCCTTAGGATGTGTTTCTGACTTCTTTGGAATCCTAAAACACAAATTTATACCCACAAAAAATTTCATAAGAAAATACCCAAAGGAAGTACTTGAATTGACTCAAAACTTTCATTAAACTTACTGTTTGCTTGGTTGGGGAAGATGACCTTATTTCTTGAGTTTCTCTGCTCCTAAAGCTTGTGTTTCTCCCTTCCCAGTATGCACCTACATATATATAACCAAGATTAAGCCTTGCATGCAAGATTTAGGAAGGAAAAATAGGGAAAATCGAAGCTGGAAATCAGTCCCTGCATTACCGCAGGACTGGCGAGGAAGCAGGGGAAAGGGAAACGTGTTCTGGGCTGCAGGTTTCTCTTGGCCTCTTGTGCTGAAATTTTTATAAGATTTAGGGGATCATGTGAGGAAGGGTTGGCTGTATTTATATCATGTGAATCACCCACTTGCAAGGTTCATTTTGAGGTCTTACTCACCCTTGATCAGCACATTAATTTCCTGCACTTCTTTTCCTTTGTCTTACATAGTTCCTAATTAAATATTTTACCACCAATTAGTGACCTAAGGATCCCACAAAGCTTTTATATTACTCTAATTTCCCCCAACATAATCTTCTTTTGTTTATTAGGTACCTTTAATAAAAGAAGTCCCAAAGTTATCCTAACTAACATACCCATTAATGTGCTTAATAGTCGATTCTTAGGCCCTGTTCTTTTGAACTTATTTTGGCTGAACTGAACTGAACTTATTTTATTTTGGCTGAACTGAACTTATTTTTGCTGAACTGAACTTATTTTTACTTATTTCTGCTGAACTGAACTTATTTTTACTTATTTTTGCCGAACCGAACTTATTTTGGCCGAACCGAACTTATTTTTGCCGAACCGAACTTATTTTGGGCCGAACCGAACTTATTTTTGCCGAATCGAACTTATTTTTGTTGAACTAAACTCGTATTAACATAATATTATCAATACTTATTATTATAATAATCAATAAATATTAACATAATATTATCAATACTTATTATTATTATTTTATTATTTTATAATAATAAATAATAAATAATAAATAATAATAAAAATAATAAATAATAATAATAATAAATAACAAATTATAAATAATAATAAATAATAATAATAATAAATAATAAAAAAAATAATATTAATAATAATAAATAATAAATAATAAATAATAAATAATAATAATAAATAATAATAAATAATAGTAATAAATAATAAATAATAATAATAATAAATAATAAAAAATAAAAAATAATAATAATAAAAAATAATAAAAAATAATAAATAAAAAATAATAAAAAATAATATTAATAATAATAAATAATAAATAATAAATCATAAAAAATAATATTAATAATAATAAATAATAAATAATAAATAATAAATAATAATAATAAAATATAAAAAAATAAAAAAATAATAATAAATAATAATAATAAATAATAATAATAATAATAAATAATAAATCATAATTAATAAATAATTAATAATAATAAATATAAATAATAAATAATAAATAATAAATAATAAATAATAATAAATAATAAATAAATATTAATAAATAATAAATATTAATAATAATAAATAATAATAAATAATAAATAATAAATAATAAATAATAAATAATAAATATTAATAATAATAATAATAAATAATAATAAATAATAAATAATAAATAATAAATAATAAATAATAATAAATAATAAATAATAAATAATAATAATTATAATAATAAATAAATAATAGATAATAAATAATAAATAATAATAATAAATAATAATAATAATAATAATAATAATAAATAATAATAATAAATAATAATAATAATAAATGATAAATAATAAATAATAAAATAATAATAATAATACTAATAAATAATAAATAATAAATAATAATAAATAATTACAATAATAATAATAATAATAATAATAATAATAATAATAATAATAATAATAATAATAATAAATAAATAAATAAATAATAAATAATAAATAATAAATAATAAATAATTAGAATAATAATAATAATAAATAATAAATAATAAATAATAAATAATAATAATAAATAATAATAGATAAAAAAATAAAAAATAAAAAATACAAATTCATCGTTATTATAATTATAATATTAATAATAATAATAATAACAATAGTAATAGTAATATTGAAAACAAATTAATAATTACAACATTAGACAAGACTAAACTTATTTTTGCTGAACTGAACTTATTTTGGCTGAACTGAACTTATTTTTGCTGAACTGAACTTATTTTGGCTGAACTGAACTTATTTTTGCTGAACTGAACTTATTTTTACATATTTTTGCTGAACTGAACTTATTTTTACTTATTTTTGCTGAACTGAACTTATTTTTGCTGAACTGAACTTATTTTTACTTATTTTTGCTGAAAATAAGTCCAAAAGAACAGGGCCTTAATTTCCTATCTTACAACCTTTCCCAATTCCCATAATTGCGAATCCCTATATAATAAGATATCGATCCTAGTACCCACAAAATATTATTCAGATTCTTATTTAACTAATGATATACTTATTATTTCTTTTCTCTTATAGACAACAATTACACATAAGCACAATTTACCCACATCTCATTTCACATACACTTATCATACGTATTGTCTACGTACGACCACAAATAAAATTCTAATTTCTATGACCTAGGTTACTTGGTCCCAGGTTAAATCCTCATTACTTACCGACTGTTACACGTTTTCCCCCTCAAGAAGTTTCGTCCCGAAACTTAAGTCGTACCTTAGAAAAGTTGTGGATAGCGGCTCCTCATGTCAACTTCTTTTTCCCATGTAGCCTCCTCCGAACCATGGCTTGACCATAACACTTTAACCAGCGGAATGGTCTGGTTCCGTAAAACCTTATCCCGTCGGTCCAATAACTGGATCGGTCTCTCCTCATAACTGAGGGTCTCGTCGAGTTGCAAAGGTTCATAAGATAACACATGAGAGGGGTCATGCACATATTTCCGAAGTTGTGATACATGGAAAATATTGTGGATGCGAGACAGTTCTATTGGTAACGCAATCTCGTAAGCTACGTCACCGACTCTTTTCAGAATCTCATATGGTCCGATAAACTTCGGACTAAGCTTGCCTCGGATGCCGAATCTTTTTACGCCCTTAGTAGGGGAAATTTTAAGAAAAACATTATCACCTATCTCAAATTCCAGTTTCCTCCTCCTTGTGTCTGCGTATTTCTTTTGACGATCCTGGGCGACTTTCATTTTCTCTTGAATTATTCGGATCTGCTCCATGGTTTCTTGAATCAACTCTGGCCCTACCGGTATCCCATCTCTCAAATCTTCCCAACAAATCGGTGTTTGGCACTTTCGTCCATATAAAGCCTCATATGGGGCCATTCCAATCGTGACTTGATGACTGTTATTGTAGGATAATTTCGTCAAGGCTAAATGATCCTCCCAAGATCCTTGGAACTCCAAAGCGCACGCCCGTAACATATCTTCCAGTACTTGAATTGTGCGCTCGGTTTGACCATCAGTGGCAGGGTGGAACGCAGTACTAAACTTTAATGTTGTTCCAAAAGCTTCCTGAAGTTTTTCCCAGAAGTGTGCCAGGAATCGAGGGTCCCTATCGGAGATGATGGATACTGGCACCCCATGCAGCCGCACAACATTTCGGATATAGGCGTCAGCCATCTGTGACTGATTCCAGGTCCCTTTCATGGCAAGGAATCGCGCCGTTTTGGTGAGACGATCCACTATCACCCAAATCGAGTCATTTCCTTTTCTAGACTTTGGTAGACCCGATACGAAATCCATAGAGACAGAATCCCATTTCCATTCCTAATGTAATGGCCGCAAGAACCCCCGGTGTCTTCTGACGATCGAACTTCACTTTCTGACATGTTAAACATTTTGCCACATATCTGGCTACATCACCCTTGAGACTCCTCCACCAGAAGTATTTCTTAAGGTCTCGAACCATTTTGTCCCTACCAGGGTGCACTGAGTACGGGCTGCTATGAACTTCTTTCAAAATTTTCTGCCTCAAGTCCTGGTCCTCAGGAACACACCACCGTTCTTTGATTCTAATACTTCCATCTTCGTGTTCGGCGAAATACTGAGCTTCACCATTTTCCACCTTTTCTTTAATACCCTGCAGGAATGCATCCTTATCTTGCTTTTCTCGAATCTCTGTGTATAAATCAGGTTGAATAGTTAAAGCATTTACTGTTTCTCCAACTTTCCCCGGACGAATCAAAACGAGCTCAAATAGTTCTATCTCTTTACCCAATTCTTTTGGTATTACTGATAGAAGACCTAATTCACTCCTTGGCCTTCTACTAAGTGCATCTGCCACCTTGTTTGCTTTTCCGGCATGATACTGAATGTCGATGTCGTAATCCTTGAGCAGTTCTAACCACCTTCGTTGTCTCATATTCATATCTTTTTGAGTGAAAATATATTTCAAACTTTTATGATCTGTGAACACCTTACAAGAAACCCCATACAGGTAATGTCGCCACAGTTTCAGAGCAAAGACAACTGCGGCTAACTCCAGATCATGCACTGGATAGTTTTTCTCATGCGGACGCAACTGCCGAGATGCATAAGCGATCACCTTACCGTGCTGCATTAATACACATCCCAGACCCTCCTGAGAGGCATCACTATAGATTTCGAACCCATCAGTGCCTGAAGGAATGGTCAAAATAGGAGCACTAGTCAATCTCCGCTTTAACTCTAGGAAAGCGGCTTCACATTTTTCATTCCACTGGAAACGAGTGCTTTTCCTTATTAAATTGGTAATGGGTAAGGCTATTTTAGAGAAATTCTTGACAACCCGTCGATAATAACCTGCTAAGCCCAGAAAACTTCTGACCTCCGACACATTCTTTGGTGCTGGCCACTCTTCTACTGCCTTTATCTTGTCTAGATCCACTGAAATCCCCTCTTTTGACACCACATGACCTAGGAATTTTACCTCTTCCAACCAAAATTCACATTTACTAAGTTTGGCATACA
This sequence comes from Beta corolliflora, assembly GCA_947648045.1. Lineage (NCBI taxonomy): Eukaryota > Viridiplantae > Streptophyta > Magnoliopsida > Caryophyllales > Amaranthaceae > Beta > Beta corolliflora. The sequence goes on along the minus strand of CANSZD010003470.1, from coordinate 421,246 downwards.
ATTTCTCCTTCCGGAGTGCCGCTAACACTGTTCTTAGATGGCCTTCATGCTCCTCACGATTCTTTGAGTATATCAAAATATCATCTATAAAAATAACTACGAATTGATCTAAGAACGGCTTGAAATATCGTTGCATTAAATCCATAAAAGCCGCAGGCGCATTAGTCAGTCCGAACGGCATGACCAGAAACTCATAATGTCCATATCGGGTGCGGAAAGCCGTTTTTGGAATGTCTTCCTCCACAATCCACATCTGGTGATATCCTGATCTCGCATCAATTTTTGAGAACACCCCAAAGACCCTTCAACTCGATCAAATAAATCATCTATCCTCGGCAAAGGGTACCTATTCGGCACCGTAATTTTATTAATCTCTCGATAGTCTATACATAACCTCATGGAACCATCCTTTTTCTTGACAAACAGTACCGGTGCTCCCCAAGGAGACACGCCTGGGTCTAATGTACCCTTTCGCAATAACTCCTCTAGTTGCTTTTTCAACTCTACCATTTCTCGGGTGCCATTCTATACGGAGCTCTTGAGATCGGGGTAGCACCCGGAATCAGATCTATGTGGAAATCCACTATTCGATGCGGAGGCAATCCCGGTAAATCCTCCGGAAATACATCAGGAAATTCCCGAATCATCGGTATATTTGCCAACTTCGATTCAACCTTACTTAGCTCCGTTACCTGATAAATATGACCTTCTACAACACCTTCTTCACCTCTACCCTTATGGGTATTGGTCCCTTTCAGGTATGGCCGAAGTTTCACCACTCGAGCATAACACTCTATTACTGCTCTATTTTCACATAGCCAATCCATACCCAAAATGACATCATACACTCCCAGGTCAAACATTATCAAATCTGCTTTCAAATCCACCTCCGCAATTTTAATATCACATTCTTTCAACATATATTTACATCGGAAAGTGGTTTTATCAGGTAGAGTTACATTTAAATTACATAAAGTTATTTTGGGTTTATGCTCTATGCGGGATGCAAACATATTTGAAACAAAAGAGTGGGATGCTCCAGAATCAAATAATACAAAAGCAGGCAAATCACACACATCGAAGGTCCCAGTGATCACATTACCTCTTTGTTCCATAATCTCCGGCTCCTCAGATGGTTCAGATTTTAAGGCGAATGCCATGCCGGTTGCCTTCGGTCCTCCCTTAATGTTGCGACCCGAGCTTGACTCACCTGCTGATTTGAGAAGTAATACTTCTCCAGGTCCCTGGTTACCACGAGCATTCCCGGATTGGTTCAAGAGGGGACATTCCTTGATTCTATGCCCCGTCCTCATACATTTAAAATAAATGCTCTGGCCTTCACAATTTTTCCCATGGTGTTCTTTTCCACAGCGACGACATTTCCACTCCTTCTTCTTCCCTTCCGCAATCTTTGCAGGGACTAATGCCATAGACGTCCCAGCTGTATCTGCCCTGAATTTCTTATTACCTCCTTCCCTAGGTCTCTCATTTCCCTTCTTCTTTCTTTTCAAACTTTCATCCTTTTGCTCAATGCGTTCATGCTCCAAGGCTCGGTCATACAAGTCCTCAAAACTGCTGTAAACCCCAATTCTCTTCTGATACTTCAAGTTTAACCCTTCAAAGAATCGCATGGACTTCACCCTCTCATTACTGGTGAAATCAGTAGCAAATCTGGAGAGTTCTACGAACTTGCCAGCATACTCTACTACCGTCATTTGTCCCTGTCTCAAGAATAGGAACTCATTCTCTTTTTTCCTCCTAAGAGCTGGAGGGAAAAACTTGTTCCTCAGCTTATCCACAAACATTTCCCAGGTAGAAATATCCTGAGTGGAGGTTTTCTTTATTGTACCCCACCACATGTCAGCGGGTCCCTCCAGGTAGAAAGATGCCAATTTTACCTTCAGATTCTCGGGACAACTAACTACTTCTAGTAGTTTCTCCATATAAGCTACCCAGTCTTCGAACTTCACTGGTCCGCTTCCCAGATTATATCCTCGTGGCTTATGAGCCGCGAGTCTCTTATAAAATTTTCCCTCATCATTCTCCTTGTTTTGTTCTTGCTTTTCCAGAATTGCTAGTAATCGGGTATTCATCTCCCTTAACTGGCGCATCTATTCGCCTTGCGAGTTATCCGACTGCCCCGCTTGCTCAGATGCTTCCATATTTTACCGGGTTTCATTATTTACTTTGTTGGTTGCCATAACCTATAAAATAATTTTATATATATTCTTAGTAGTCCCAATAATTTCTAAACTATACATATATAACCAAACACATATTCCCAAAGAAAATATGATTTCCCCCACTTAACACATAAGTGCACATATTCATAACATAACGTAATTCATGGTTACATCATATGCTTGCTCCCTTTAGATTTAAATTACAGAGGTACTTTAACGGCCCAAGGCCAATCAACTAAACATAGAAATTTTCTTAAACATAAAAGCAATAACTGAACCAACTACCCCTGCTCCAATTCCACTACATCTCCTCTCCCTAGAGAATGTTGTAGGGATCATACGCATACCCACTGTCATCACTACTGGTCGAAGGGGTTTCTGGAACGTAGTCTGGGTCACTAACTCGGGAATTACTTCCCTGGAATACAACCCCGGGCACTACCGAATCTCCGCTGATCCCCTAGAACCGCGCGACCGGGGGAGGAGCCATGCTGGTGGCGGAATCTCCCGATCTTTGTGATCGAGGTGGTGCCATGCTAGCAGCAGAGTTAGGGGGGGAGGGTAGGGGTAGACCTTCTTCCCATTCTTTTCCTTTGATACTCATGCACAGCTATCCGGTTAAACATGTCCCTCCAATAATCAGCTGCCCGACTCATGTTTTGCGTACCCGCTGCCTATCTAATCCGTTCCATCTCGTTTAACACCTCATCCGGTGTTCCTTCCCATCTTATCAGATTCTTGTCAATTGACTCCATGGTAGTATCGTCATTCAACAAGGATGGTGTTGCCACATGTAAACTTATCAATTTCCAGTAAGTAAAGCGGAAAGTCACCCATGGCTCGAACCGTGGTAAGGTTTTGATGATGGTATATGCTTGGATAGCCGGGCGGGTGTAGGGATTGTGATCCCCAACCCCGTACAACTGATTGTAACTTTGTATTTCATTTAGTTTCGCTCTTGCAAACCCAAAAGGATCTTCTCCTTCATTCATATTCATATCCGGCTCCGCTTGGTACCTACGGGTACCATCACGACTGACTGCCCAGTAAACACTGCCCCTTCGAATGATTCTTGAACCACTACCGCTACCGTTACCACTGGAAGACATCTACTACACATATCCATATTACACATATTTAAATAACACATACAAGTTTTACACACATGTACTTTACCCTTATTAGGCATATTACTCTTCACAATCATAGCTTTTCCTAGCTTCCTTGAACATGATCAATCAAATACTTTAGAAACACCCACGTTTAAAGCAACCTGAACTACCTATATGATGATAAGTAATTTAAACCGTCATTATTACTTTTAAAAAAAACTAAAAACTTTGGCTCTGATACCACATGTAACAGCCCACCGACTTAACTTCCTTAAAATCCAACTAAAGATGTACTTAATAGCATTAGCGGAAGTAAATCATAATAAAATGGTACGGAGGCTGTCACCTGCTTGGGTCAACCCATTAATATAGATGAGTTGACTCTACGAGCGATGTTAGGAAAACATACATTATACAAAAATAGAGTTTAGTTATTACAGGCCCATAATAATATCACAATGAACATTCAAACATTCTTCCCAAAAGAAAAGTTAGGTTCCAAAAGATGATCATGTTCAAGCTTTGATACGCTATGATTGCTGACATATCATTTCTCTAGAGCTTTCCATCTGCCTACCTTAGCTTGCTAAATCCTGCACAAGAGTCTGCCCCCACCAGGACAGGTTCATAGAACAAAATCAGCTTACGCTGGTATGCAAATCAATCCAAAACTAATTATGATGGCTGAAAATAAGGAGTGGACATACTCCAACATTTCATATGCAAATCATTATTTTGGCAAAGCGCCTTGATCACAAGATTACAAATATCAAGTGTTCAACATATTCATTGGCAAACGTTTAAAATATGAACACAAGTTTTACTGGTTACATTAGTACGCAGGAAGAAGAGTTTACACATTGACGTGCACCAAGGTGCAGACCTCCACACAATTCGGAGCCAAGCTCCTACTATTTACTCGCTTGCAAGCTTTTATAGTACATGTCCTCACACATATTTCACATACTCCTCTTCGCTACGCAAAACGGATTCAAATTTACTAATAACAAACACACTTTACTAAAACAGTTCGTAAATGTTCCGTTTCCAATCTTAAGTTGTAAAACCTTTCTAAAATTTGGTAAGGATGGATTGGTGGACTTAGGACAGTAGCTAAATGATTTTTGAGATGCAAGATAAGCTTAGGAAATCCCACAAACAACGCAACTCTAGCAATTAGAGTGAAATTTGGATTTACGTGTATAAAAAGGAGGTTTCGGACTTTGTAAAGAAGATTTCTTTTGAACAAAATTTAAGTTAAAAATGAACTTTGAATAATGTGAGTAAGTTCATCTCCAACCTACTGTAAATCTCAAATTATTGCAAGAGATTCTCCCCTTGAAAACATTTTAGGAAACCGAGCGTAATTCGTCCTTAAAACGCGTTTTAAGTGGTTTTTCCCGCGTCTAGTGTAATAAGAAATGAGGTAACAACTTTTTATCAACATACACTATTGAAATACAGTATTATATTATCAAGATTTCATTGCAAGAATTTCAAAACATCCTTCCTACAATTCAAAGAGCATTCCTTATTGAAATCATATAGTAAAAGAGGTTTTTAACACCTTCTTTAGTGTAAGAATTCCACTACTATCATAAGAGATTTTTCCTAATCATTAACATACATGCATGCAACATCTTAAACCTCATCTAACCTACTGCCCAATCATACCAACACCATCCAAAATACAAGTAAACACAAATCTTTACGAAAACCGAATCCACACACACTTAACCAATTTCTAGTGTAAGAATGTAACTCAAATTCACTTGCTTTTAAACATGCAAAGGTTTATATCTAATTATCATCAATATACAGTAGCTAATAGTCATCCAAACCAAAAATTCATCCTCAAATTCGTTCTCAAAGATACTTCTAATACTTCACACATTACTTGTTCTCCAAAGGGGATTAAATTTGCATACCTTAACTTGCAATTGGTGCAATTCAACTTCTTCTTCTCCTTAGGATGTGTTTAAATCATGTGAATCATTTAGGGGATCATGTGAGGAAGGGTTGGCTGTATTTATATCATGTGAATTACCCACTTGCAAGGTTTATTTTGAGGTCTTACTCACCCTTGATCAGCACATTAATTTCCTGCACTTCTTTTCCTTTGTCTTACATAGTTCCTAATTAAATATTTTACCACCAATTAGTGACCTAAGGATCCCACAAAGCTTTTATATTACTCTAATTTCCCCCAACATAATCTTCTTTTGTTTATTAGGTACCTTTAATAAAAGAAGTCCCAAGTTATCCTAACTAACATACCCATTAATGTGCTTAATAGTCGATTCTTAATTTTCTATCTTACAACCTTTCCCAATTCCCATAATTACGAATCCCTATATACTAAGATATCGATCCTAGTACCCACAAAATATTATTCAGATTCTTATTTAACTAATGATATACTTATTATTTCTTTTCTCTTATAGACAACAATTACACATAAGCACAATTTACCCACATCTCATTTCACATACACTTATCATACGTATTGTCTACGTACGATCACAAATAAAATTCTAATTTCTATGACCTAGGTTACTTAGTCCCAGGTTAAATCCTCATTACTTACCGGCTGTTACACCACCTACCTTTCCTCCATACATATCCAAACTTCCTGGATTTTCAGAAATCTTGAGAGATTACCATAAGGAACAAAGGGAGAAGGCTGCCTCTTCTAGTAACAATCCACCTTTTTGACTCAAAGCAGCAATCCACCTTTGACACAAAGCAGCCAAACAACCTTGCTCAAACCAAAGCTTGAAAAACTAAGCCCTAGGTTTGTAGATCCAGCTGCTGCAACAAGTCAGTCCTCCCCAACTTCTCCAGTGGTGATTAGTGAAGCAGAATTTAATGCTTCAGTACACATTCCCACACCTTCTAGAAGAAGTACACCTAGAGTAAAGCATATTGCTGTGAAAGGGGCAGGAATAAAGGGGAAAGAAACTGATAGAAAAGGAAAAGGGAAGGCAGTTGAGGAAGAGCCAAAAGGGAAGGGGAAGGGAAAAAGGAAGAGTAGTGCAAAAGGAAGAGTAGTGCAAAGAGGCTTGTAACAAGATTTTGTGTGAGGCACATATGGACCAATTTCAAACTTAGGTTCACTGGAACCATCTTCAAGGACCTATTTTGGGCTGCAGCAAGGGCAACAACACTGGTATAATTCACTAAAAGACAAGGCCAAATCAACGACTGCTTCACTGCGACGGTTCTATAAACGGTCGTTATTATTGCACTCAGCGACTGTTTCAATCCGTCATTGCCACCGACTGCTTTTAAAGTGGACAGCGACGGATAAACAGTCGTTGTTTATCAGCGACCATTTAAAACAATCGTTGATATTATTATTTTAAATTTTATTTTTTTTTAGTTTAGGCGACTGTATTAAACGGTCGCTGATGAAAAAGGGATAAAATAAAGTTGGCCTCTTCATTCGATTTTATTTCAGAGACAAGCAAGAGGGAAGCGGAGGGCTCGAAGTCAGAGAAGCGATTGAAGGCGGAGGTCCGACCTCCAGCTTCCTCCGACGACCGACGACAACCCATTATCTCTCTCCTTGCCACCGGTAATGCCTGAAGCTTCATGTTTCTATTTTTTTAAAATTTTTGTTACTCATCAAACCCTAATAATTGGGTTTTTGGGATATAGGTGGCCCAACACCACCGTACGCCGGTCGTCCAACTGTCGCCGCTTCTAATTCTGTCTCCTCGCCGTCGGTAATACCCAAGCCCTATGTATTTAATATTTTTTTTTGAATTTTTGGTTCGCACTAAACCCTACGTATTTAATTATGTCAATGTAGGTGGCCAAACACCACTGACCGACTGCCGTCCGACTGTGCCGGAGCTCTGCCACTGTCTCCTTGCCGCCGGACTGCCCTGCAGCCTCTAGGTACGCTTTAATTTTTAAAATCTTTAATTTTGCCCTCTTTGTCGTACGCCGTTCCTTCTTCATGATTTGCTTGATGAGTTTAATCAACGCTTGTTAGCTGCTGATTCTTGCGATCTTCTTCAGTATGTCGATCATTTTAACTACACTGGATTTTCTTCTATTTAATATTTTTGTTTTTTTATTAGGAAAGATTAGTTTTTTTTTTTCTATTTATAGTTTTATTAGATTTTTCTGGGTGTATATGTTTATATGTTATGAGCGAGGTTGTACATTACTAATGATAATTTAGGAGGTTTTGAGATTAATAAAATTGAACAAATATTGTAGTAGCTTTGGTATGTGATTACTTCTCTAGTGTCACAAATTGATTTCTGCCATACATTAGTAAAGTAACCTTATTAGTTTACTTGGAATTGGATAGAAGTTGATTATGATGATATGTGTAGTAGTCTTTCACTAGTTTGAATTCATGGAACTTAATTGGTTTATGGTTTTATTAGTTAAGTTGTAGAGGAAACTAGTTTATAATTATAATTAGTTTAGTTTGAAAGTTTATTGAATATCACATAAGTAACTTGGTTACATGTAGATTATATTTGTGAAGTTGATCATGTCTAATCCTATGGGGCGCGGAGGTCGAGATGGCTTAGGTGGAAGCCAAGGTCGTGGGAATTTGATTCCCATGGAGCTTTTTCAGTCACCAGAACTACAAGAAAGCCAAATCCCTATCTCAGAGACACAAGGAGATGATTCACAGGCACATGACTTTGGTAACCACGTACCGGAGACTCCGAACAGTCATATGGAGGTAAGTGAAGGGTCGACCCGTGTACCAAAAAAGGTTTTAAGCCCTACTGGATTGTGGTAAGTTTGTAAGCTAATATATGCTTCATGATATTTGTATCAAATGATATTCACAATTCACGTGTTTGTTTGGTTTTCAATCCAGGTTTGATAATAACAAGGTTAGTGGTTCCATCACCGACATTTTCCAGGGCCATTTTCGAAAACCTTGGTTCAATTACAGTGAGGTAGACGAGGCCACAAGGACGCATTAGTGGAACTCATTCACAGTATGTATGAATCGAATTATGAAGAATGAAATTGATTATATTAGTAAACTAATAACTTGGTTTAATGTTTGATTAAAGGGTCTTTACGAATGGGCTCCTGAGTTAGATGGCCGAGTGAGGAGGGCTTACAAGATGAAAGCTGCATATCGTCTGAGAGACTTGCGATACTGGGCGCTTAAGAAAGCCAAAGAAAGGCCAAAATGGTTGGGGGAGTGTAGACACTAAATTTTGAACCCCTTTTTAGGATAAATAAAGGTTTTGAAAAATAAAAATAACAAAATCATCATGCAGCGTGGAGCGCGCACCTCGGAGCGCGAGTTTCATTCCGTCGCACGATTTTCCATTTTTGCGTATTAATCATACAATTTCGGCTTAGAAGTATAATTTTCGTGAGTCGTAGTCAATGCTACTACCACCGTTTTAATAAAATGATTCATAGTATAATCATGCTCGTCTTTATTAATTTGACGAATTTTCATTAATTGTCTTAAGTTAGTCTTTCGGAAAAATGAAAAACGAGTCGCGATTAGGCGTCGGGATTTTAGTCGTATCCCAAAACCGGCATTAATCAGTTTTCTTGATGGTCAAGTCATTGTTCATTGGATAAAGAATAAGAATATATTCTTTATCCACTAAACACATCCTTTATCCATTAGTTAGAGAATAAGAATCATGAAAAGATGTGAGAATAAGAATCAAATCCCATGTGTAAGAGGGGGAGATCCGGATTCTTTTCGGAAGGGTCAGGCGTGCGCCAAGCACACAATCATGCGCTAGACGCATGATTGTGCGCCTAGCGCACAAACTCACTCTGTGCCAGACGCAGAGCCTGGCACCTGGCGCAAGGTGCTGTGCCTAGCGCAGCTTCCTGCGCTAGGCGCAGCATTCTGGTCAGTTTCGTTTTCACGATTTTCAATGCAATTTTTTTACATATTAGGATGTTTTAGGAAGAATATTTTCTGAAAATCTGATCTTGCCTCATTAATGAGCAAATCTAAAAAAGAATAAGAATATTTATGTTTCCAAAGAGATTTGATGATGTCATTAGGGTGAGGTCATTAGAGTGATGTCATTAGGGTAATTAAGGATGAAGAAAATCAGATTTTTTTGGATGAAAAATCTGATTTTCTACCTCTTTGAAACCCTAGTTCACTTCCCTCATTTCTCTATAAATACCCTCCAAAATTCACTTCAAAACTAAGTTGAAAAAAACACAATTCAACTTCACTCTCAACTTCTCTCTCTAATACTCTTTTTCTCCTTAATTTTTCCATCTAGGCAAAGTCTTAATTAGTAAGTAGCAAGTTGAAAAAAACACAATTCAACTTCACTCTCATCTTCTCTACTACTCTTCTCCTCCTTAATCTTTTCATCTAAGCAAAAGTCTTAATAAGTAAGTAAAAGAAGTTCATCAAAAGGAAAAAACACAAAAAGAGTTTAAGTTAGCAATTAAGAAGATTTAGAAACTCACTTAGAAATGAAGAAAATCACAAAAAGGTAGAAAAATTTGCAAAAAGGAAGTGCATCATTGAGCTAGCAAGGTAAAGTTGAAGTTCTTGTTATTTTGATTATCTTCTTAATCATCTACTAACTTTTTCCTTGTTTTCTTCTTATCATTTTTTTAATCATTGGAGTGATTTGGGTATGTGGAAGTCCTAATAGGTTCCCAACCTTAAATCACCCCACCTAGAATAGTCACCTCTAATGGGGTGACTCTTAGGAAACAATGTGATTATGTGATTTTCCTTAATCAAGTTGTTATTCATCACCAAAAATGATTTCATAAAAAAATTCAAGAAAAATTGTGTAAAAACATCTCCATAAAAAAGAAAATGTGATGCTGTAATTATAATCAGTTTCAATTTCGTATTTCATTTCATTTTTCGTCTGTATTATCAGAATAGTTTGTAGGATTTAATATTTTTCCTATGAAGTACAAGATGTTTCCAGCAACGGGGATTTGGAATTTCTAAAAAACGAATTTTTTGGAAATAATTAAAAATCATACAATTTTGTTGTGCAAAACTGATTTTGTTCAGTACTACCCAATCTTGTTCTGTCAATAAAGTTTAAAATAAAATCATTCAAATAAAACTAAAAACATCAAGTTTGAAGAAAACATCAGTAGCTTTTCAAAAATATAAAAATAATATTTATATGAATTTTATATAATTTTACATCATTTTTACAAAACCATTCATGTAAATCACTAAATTCTAGAAAATTGATTTTCCTTTTAGTTAAGGAAATAAATAAAAAAGGGTCTTAAATGTGTCCAATTAAAGTGAAAATTTTCAGTCTAGTTCTTCAAAGTGTCTAGAATGTTCATACTTAAATTCACTTCAAAATGAGTTCAATAAGTTAGATCTCAAAGAACAATTTGAATAAAGGTCCTGTTTTGACTAGTTTGAGTATAAAATTCATCATAATTCAAGTGGTCACTAAAAACTAGTGAAATTTTGACACAACATAAATACTCACTGATCTATCCATAGATGTATCAAATTATGAATTTAACGCTTTATACAGAAAGTTATGATCTTTGTAATTCAGTACAAGAATAAAAGTGCAATATGGGAAATGAAGTAAAGTAATTAACTCAACTTTCATAAAAAAAAATGTTTTCTTCATACGAAAATGTGAATAAAAAAATCATGAAATTTTAAGTTTCTCTTAAAATGACTCATTTTATCATTTAAATAAAAATCAATAAAAATTGTCATAATAAATCAAAATCAAATAAGTTAATTAATCTTTAACTTTCACAAATTCACATATAAATATGAATTCCAAATCCCATTCAAGGAGGTGAAGATCAAGGAGCATCATGGTGAAGACCAAGATTGAAGATTTGTATAGATCATAGATTTTGTACATATTGTTGTAATAATAGTGATTCTTTGTAAATAGTTATTGCATCACTCAATTAATAAAAAAAACATGGAGATGTTTATGCATAATTTTCATAAATAATTCCACAACTCTTTTTAATAAAATGAGCAACCAATGCTACAAATATTGCATGTTGGGCCAATATGTCATAGTATATGAATCAAATGACCCAATCTCAATTAAGAGGAAAAATTGCAAATCTAACTAAGTTAAATTGTATGATGATCCATCTTACATTTTTAAAAATGTGTTCTCCATATTCAAATGGATTAATCATATAATTTGACATAATTAGATTGGTAATTATGATCTCCGAATTGATTTTAGGCCGTTTTACGTGTCTCGCTTTAAATGGCCAAATTCCAATTAGCCAAACACAAATCTCCAAATTCGATCTTAAATTGATCATTTCTCTCCAAATGACTTTATAATCTTCAATAAAGATTATTTCTCAAAAGCCTTCAATTAGGAAGCAAACCTTCTAAGACCTCTCGAAAATCATAAACGTGATCACTATTAAGGTGGTTATTTCAATCCTCGATTAATCGCTAATTAGAGCGGTTAACTCAAACTTCTTTTAATCACTAATTAGGGTGATTATCTCCAATTATTATTTAATCACTAATTAGAGTGATTATCTTAAACCCTAATAATCGTTAATTAGGACGATTGCTCTTCCCATTTAATCACTAATTAGAGTGATTATCTTAAACCCTAATAATCGTTAATTAGGACGATTGCTATTCTCATTTAATCACTAATTAGAGTGATTATCTTAAACCCTAATAATCGTTAATTAGGACGATTGCTCTTCTCATTTAATCACTAATTAGAGTGATTATCTTAAACTCTAATAATCGTTAATTAGGACGATTGCTCTTCTCACTTAATCACTAATTAGAGTGATTATCTTAAACCCTAATAATCGCTAATTAGGACGATTATTTTTCTCATTTAATCACTAATTAGAGTGATTATCTCAAACCTTAATGATCGTTAATTAGGACGATTATTTTTCTCATTTAATCACTAATTAGAGTGATTATCTTAAACCTTGAATAATCATCAATTAGGGTGATTACTTCTTAATCGTCATTGTTAATCACTAATCAAGGTGATTATCTTTCCTCTTAAGTTTAGTCACTAATTAAGGTGATCATCTTAATCGTTCATATTTTATCACTAATTAAAGTGATTATCTCAATCCCATTTCAATCACTAATTGGAGTGATTACCTCATTTTAGATAGATTTGTTTAATTCTAAAGGTGAGTTTTTCATAATCTATTCCCTCCTCTTCTTTCCCCAGTGGAATTGGCCATTTAGGGTGAGACATATGCTCGAACTACGACCGTTTTGATCCATGAGTGGATTCCAATCCCGCAATGATTGGTACGTAGTGCAACTTCAGTGCTCAAACCTACCATATGTACAAATGATATATTGGTCCTAAATAAAAATGGTTAATGTGTATATGTGCAACTTATGTGATTTTCTTTCTTTTAATAGCCATGATTACTTTAAAATGGAAAATAACGCATTTAGTAAGAGCCCGTTCTGTAGAACGAAAGAGGAGACGAGTTCCAGACGTTCGCACCTCTTAACCTAAACCCCGAACCCTATCTCATGGTATGAAAGACCAATTTTCAAAAAGCCTTATCCATATGAAGTCATCATCGTTTTAAATGATATTTCTTGAAATCGATTTTAAAACGATTTATTAAATAAATATGTCCCTATTCAGATATTAATAGGGTGGCGACTTCAAAGTTTTCTAAAAATTCAAAGTCCAATGAGAGACTTTCGTGGCATTCAGACCGTTAATTAAGACAGTCAAAAATCGGATACCACAGGGAGACCATCTACGAAGCCATGAAGAAGAGAAGTCAAGACCCCAAGTTTCTGGAAAAATCTGAAAAGGCGAAGAAGAACCGAAGAGGTGGCTCCTTGTCTAATCCAATTGAGCCGTCACACTTTCAGGGTTCTATTTCGGCGACACAGCATGCTAGAAAGATGGTAAAAATATTCCATATCTACTACTTAGTTTAAATTACATGACATTTTCGGTATTTTTAAAAAATAAAGCGTTTGTTCAACAATGTGTACATGCAAAGAGTAGAGGAGGAGTTGTAATAGCCCAAATTTTTAACCAGCTTTCATTAAAACGTGATTGTAATTATTATCTTAGTTAAAAATTTAAATCTACGTTTATACTTCTAAGTTTAACTAAATTATGGACAAAGTAAGATTTTGATATATGATATGATATTACGAAAATACCCTTATGTATTTCAAAACAAAACAAATAGAAAAAGAAAAAGTAAAAGTAAAAACCCATATCTCTCTCTTACTCTCTCGTGACTCTTTGTGGGGGTTCTAGAGAAATCTTGAATCTCTCATTGTACTCTTATAAATGTTTAGAGGTCTCAAATTGGGAGGCATCTAAATAAGGGAGAACAAAATTAAACCCAAACCCATTTCCTCACTTTCTTCCTCATTCCTTCTCACTCCTCTTCTCCGCCCCTTCGTCTGCTACTGCCGCCGACCACCGGCATCTTCGCCGGCAAAATTCTTCTCAGCTCATAGGAGCTCTACTCTGCGCTACCATCATTGCTGCTCTTCCTAGGGTTGCTCGATTTCTTTCTTCTCTCTCGTCTGCTCTGTTCGCATCGACGTTGTGTGGTGTGCTGCCGCCACCGTGCTGTCGGTGTTGCTGCATCTGCTGTGTTGTTGGTGGTGCTGCCACCATTTCTAAACTGTTTGCCATGCTGCTGTCATTGTTAAGTACACCTCTCTTTCGAAGGTAGAAGCTAAGCTTTCTTCCTCATTTGATTCCAACGATTCAAGTTCTTGATGCAATTAGTTTTATTTTTAATTTCTGATTTTGCAATTATTTCAGTCCAAAATATTGTTGTTGTTAATCGGATTTGGTAATAGTTTGTTAAAATTAAAGATTGGATCTTTACTCCTTGTTTTGAAGGTTGTAATCCATGTCTTGATTTTTCTCAAGCTAGTTCATAAGTTAGGTTCCTATGAATTTAAGTCTTGTTGTGTTGTTGGAATTGCTGGTATAATTTAGTTAGACTAATAGGGATGAGTTGCAATCAGTCACATAATAGCATCAAAAGATGAGGCTTTTGCTATAAGTATATGTGGATCTATGTATGAGATTTAAAGTGGTTGGTGAAAGAATTTCTAGCTAAGAGAAGCTCAATTAAGTTGGTATCTTTATCTGAATTATAATGAAATCGGTTGATAATTCTTGTTATTGGATTAAGGATGATCTTTAAGTTAAAATAACTGGAGTTATAGTTTATGGGATTCATGTTAATGACTATTTGTTCCACAAATGGCAAGTGAGTAAGATTCATGAATGAGAATATAATAGAAATTAGGATGAGTTAGACTAGTTTCCAAGTATAAAGATCCATGAGTGGTTCTGATTCTTATTGTTGTTGATAATATGGTTATGGATATTGATGTGAGGAGCTCAAGTATGTTGGATGAACCAAGAATCAATATGGAACAGAGGTAGAATTCGGAGATCAAAAAAGGTACACATTGTCCATCCACCCTATAACTACGTACACTTGTCTGTGCAATTACAATTTATATGAAGTTCATGATTTTTCGGAATTTCCGGAGCATATGATTTAACGCCAAGTATTTGAGTATATTATGTTTATCTTTGATTTCCTAATTTTGAAGTGAGATATATATCTGTGTAAGTTTTGGTTATGGAAGATAGTTTTATTCGAAAATTTGAAGGAAGTAAAGGTTATCCAAGGATATCAAGTTCTGCTACATTAAGTCAATCTTGTTCTATATTGAAGAATATTCTGGTTTCCGAGATCTAATAGTATAAGTTAGAATATTCTGGTTTCTGAGATCTAATAGTATAAGCTAATCGATGACCTACATGTTAAGATACTAAATGAGAGTTAAGGATGTTATTGAGAGTTCGAATATATTCAAGTGTTTTCTGATTCAAACTCGTTATATATAAATTCTGAAATATGTCAAGATACACATATTTTTAGTATATTGGTTTATCACCATCAAGGAATGTGGACTTGACTTTTCGAAAATATGAGTTTGGAAAGTTGACTATGATACAAAATCTCAGGATCTATATGTCTTACTTTGAGTTTTGCATGCTTGAGATTATTTGGGTCATGGAAAGTTCGAGGATGGAGATTTCAAAAGCAAACTATTGTTTGAAGATGTTAAGTATAGTACAAATTATGAATTATGGAAGATTTATCTATATGTTTGGATATATGATAATTACCGGGGTTAGCCATAAATCCTTGGGATACTAGCTGGAGTGTAAATTGGTGATACTAGAAAGTATGCTTTTTGATTCTGTTTTTGTGAAGAAAAGAAATTCATATCAAAAGTCATATTACACTATTCAGAAGTATGTTTGAAGAATCTTTGGAATTGGGTTTCTATAAGATTGAAAATCTATGCTGGAGTGGTTGTAGAATAAGTTGCTTGTTTGAAGAGTTCTACTTTGGAATGTAAGTTGTTATCTGAGAAAGTTAAGTTGGACAATTAAGGTTGTAAATTAGGAAGTAACTTTCGGAGTTTAAATGTTTAGTAGAGTACAGGAACTTGTTACAGGAATTTCATGGGTCCTCTAAGCATACTGAGTAAAGAAGTTGTAAATTTTGGGCTAACATAAATCAAGTATTGGGAAGTAAATTGAATATATGTTTATATTAGTAATATAATAACTCAAGAAGATGAGTGATGTACCGAAGGAGTAGAGAAACAGTATAATGAGTCGTAGTACCTAAGTTGTGAAGAACTATATCCAAATCGGGAGTTTTCTACTATGAATATGGAGCGGGGACAAATAAAAGATTAGAGATGCCATCCTCGAATTGAAAGAGTAAGGTTAAGAATGAAAAGTAAGGAAAATATATATCTTGTGTAATGGAACGCTTGGGAGCTAGTGAGATGATTTGATAATGGAATAAATATAGAGTTATGATTAATATGAACATTGAGTTTAAATATCTGAGAAACGTGGTTACGAGTTATTGACTTAAAACTAATATGGGCTATGAGTTTATGTTAGACAATAAATTTTATTAACACGGAAAGATGGAATAAGTATATTTAATAATAGTTGTAGAATATAAAATATGGTAGAATACGGACATACAAGTATAAATTATTGAGGCAAGAAAGTCGGAAATACTAATAGCTATCTTATGATACTAAGGTTAAAGTAATGAGGTGTTAATTTAACTATGAGATGTCAGTTCAATTATTTTAGATTCTTTTTCATTTGGGCTACTAAAAGTTGGAAGTTCAAGTAACAGAGTTCTAAATATTGAGAGAAGCGAGTGTTAAACATCAGGTTATGTTAATTTATTATAATTCTAATATATAAGTCCGAACTTCACAAGTTTTTCACCTAAATTACAAATATATGTCCTAGGATGTTTTCTATTATGAGACTCAAGTAGATGTGATATGCATTTCTAAGTGTAGGGATATGAGCGATGAATGTTTAATGTTATAACATTTTGAATATATAAAGTTTATGTTTTGATCTTTTGGTAAGCCTATAGAACTGGATCATAATTTATTTAAAGTTATATTTGAGTTGTTTTTAGCAAATGAATTCTATAAAGAATTGAATTATATCAAGCTATTGGAAACTCATGTATACTGTGTTTATCAAACGATTTGAGTTTATATATGAATTACCCAAATGCGATTATGTTATGAAAATTTAATATATTTGATTTGAGAATTATGGATAAGAGCTTCAGATAATATTGAATTATGAAATATGTATTCTTTTTGAATGATATGTTTTGATTCCGTTTTCGTAAAGGGGAAGAAGCAATTATGTTAAGAGATTTTGATATATGTGACTCAAGAATTATGAATTTGAGTTTTAGAAAAATATTGAATTGAGAATAATGTATTTTGATTCTGTTTATGTGAGGGAAAGAAGCTGCTAGAGCAGTGATGAACAACATTCTGTATATCTGTATTCTAAGGACTTGTCTAAAAGTTTTGCAAGCAGTACATAACGGAAGAGGGAGACGTTCCTTGTAAAAGCTTAGAGACTTCGCCTGGTTGGCAACTTTATTCGTGTTCTCTTCCCTAGTGAAATATGATTTCTGAAAGAAATAGAATATGTATTTGAATATTCAAGTGGTTTCGTGGAAAGTTATTTCAAACGCTATTTCTGAAGTGGTGTTTTACTCACCTAAGTTATGGAATTCATGGACCGAATATGGGAATGATTTACCAAGAAACTCGTTAGGAATTTATGAAAGGAGTTAGCTACGATATACATATTGGATTAAAGGTTTTTATATTTAAAACACAAAAGTGGGAGATATTGTTATGTCTTAGAGTATGTTAGAGTTAGAATTGACTTTGGAATTCTTATGGTTCCTTGAATGAATAATATACACTGTTTATTTTGTGATATATTTGTATTATTATTTTAAACAAGAAGTAACATTACAAATTGTGTTCAAATATTTGTTACATAATTGTTTCAGTATGACTTTTCTGAATTTTGATTTCAGATGTCTCGTAAGATAAACTTAAATCTGTAAATACATTTTAAGCCACTAAAAAGAATTTCTAATTTGGACAGTGTGTACTCAGTTTTACTGATTTTATTCTTGGAACCTGTCCTAGTGGGGGCAGAGTTCGATGTTAGTAATTTTGCAGATATAATAACGATCTGACAACAATGGATCAGGGATAAGGAATGAGGAAGCAAAGTTACAAGTGAGGTGTCCGATCGAGTATCGCGATTGGCCAATAATGGTTGTTAAGATTCTTATCTAGGGAAAATGTATTGGAATTGTTTAAAGTTTTAGTTTGTGGGCCTCTCAAAGGAAATTGTATTTGAGGGTACTATTTTCATTGTAAACCATTGTCTAATTGATATTAAATTAATAATAATTGAAGTTTGTGAATGTTAAGTGTGATTAGCTAGCAGCTCAGAAGTGCGGGCTGTTATAAGAGTACTCCCTACCGCTCCCGAGTTGTTCTTGAAGACTCATTTTAAGACTGTTCCTGGAAAAGGAGAAATTCCAGCAAAAAAGAAAGCAAAGCAAATCTCGGTACATACTTCTAAACATATACTACCTCTGTTTTTTTTAGTTGCAACAATTGCCTTTTTGCACAAACTTTAACGAAAGAGGAGAGAGAGTATAATTTGATCCAATTGCCCATGTTTTTTGCATATGGGGTAGGTAAAGTGAGGATAAAATGGTCAAATTATCCAAAAACCTTTACCAAGAAAGGAAATTTTGCAACTAAATAAAAACACCTAAATATGGAAATTGTTGCAACTAAAAAAAACAGAGGAAGTATATACTTGAAAGTGAATGAATATGAGTACTTTGAAGTTAGTTTAAGTTATAAACACCTCAAACATCATATATATACTTTGTTTCATGTGTTTAATAGTAGTTTTGATTGAAAATACAAAATATAGGCAAGTTAGAACCAAATATAGGCGATTTTAGCCCATTTTAGGCCATTTTACTTGAAAATAAATGAATATGAGTAGTTTGAAGTTAGTTTAAGTTATAAACACCTCAAACATCATATATATAGTTAGTTTCATGTATTTAATTGTAGTTTTGATTGAAAATACAAAATATAGGCAAGTTAGAACCAAATATAGGCCATTTAACCCCATTTTAGGCCATTTTACTTGAAAATGAATGAATATGAGTAGTTTGAAGTTATGTTAAGTTATGAACACCTCAAACATCATATATTCTCAACGTTGTTTCAGCGACAGCTCTAAACAGTAGGTGGCATATTCTCAACGTTGGTATTGAAAACAATCGCTGATAAATAAGGAAACTGTCATTGATATTGGTACCGACTGCCAGACGGTCGTTGATGCCTAAATCAGCGACCAGCGATGCAACGACTGTTGGTCAACGACTGCTGGCCGTCGTTTATTCAGCCAGCGACGGTTTTCGAGGGTTTCAGCGACGGTTAGAAGCCGTCGTTGATATCGTCTTTTCTTGTAGTGATTTCTTTCTTCATCTCTTTGTTTTGACTAAGTGGTACTCTAGTGTTCATAATGTTTATAAACTGTGTTTATGGAATGTAATTGACAGTTTGACTATGAGGTGGCCATGGAATCAATCAGATTCATGGATGATGATGCCAATGAGTACCTTGCTGACATTCCCACAAGGCACGGGTCAGCCCATGTCTTTACAACTAACTGCAAGTCCAACATGTTGACTAACAACATGTGTGAGACCTTCAGTGCAGTCATAAGAGAGGCAAGAGATAAGCCAATCCTAACCCAAATGGAGTAGCTTAGGAGATACATGATGAAGAGAAATAATGATAAATGGGAGGAGGTCCAGAAGACACTGTATAAGAACATGCCTTATGTGAAGAAGGTTTTTGATGGCTTGGAGAAATATGCAAGATCTTGCATTGTCTAGGTGGCTAGGGAGGATGAATATGAGGTTCAATTGAGGGGAGATCAAGTGCTTGTTGACCTGCAACAAAGGACATGCACTTGCTATCAGTGGGACTTACTGGGATCCCATGTGTGCATGCATTTGCTTGCATGTTGGACAAAAGGGTGAGCCCAAATGACTATGTCCATGAAGCATACAGTAGGGAGACCTAACTCAAAGCATATGGACCTCCATTGAAAGTCATGCATGGGCAAAAATACTGGCAGAGAGTCGATTTACCTCAACCACTACCACCTCCAGTCAGAGCTATGCCTGGTAGACCCAAGTTGAAGAAAAGAAAGAAAGAGGCTGGTGAAAAGGGAAGCAACAAGAATCTCAAGCACCCAAAAAGGCCAAAAAGAACAAATAATTGTGGTCATTGTGGTCAACCAGGGCATAACAAGAAGACTTGTTCAAATGCCCCTAAGGTTCCTGTTGCTGCAAAGGGAACAGGTGGCAGGCAACCTTTGGACACAACATGGGTAAAGGAGCAAAGGAAGAAGAAGGAGGCAAGGGTGAGAAATGTATTCTTCTTCCCTTATATTGTTCCTAATCTAACTTAATTGTGCATATTTACTAACATAAACCCTATTTTATGTAGCTAAATCCCAGTGGTGAAGGTACTTCAAGCCAACCAAGTACAACTACCCAAGACCCTTCTCAACAAGCAAGCTGCTCAACCATTACTAGGGCTTCAACACAACCACCCACAAGGCAGAAGCTGCCTACTAAGAAGAAGAAGAATGCTTAGGTTTTTAGGAGTTGTTAGTTAGGGTTTATGCCTTGAAAAACATTACTCATGTCAGTTTATGCCTTGAATAATTTGGTTAAGTTACTTTAAGTGGTGAACAATTTACATTTGTGAAATTATGTAATGAATGTGCAAGGAAGTTGGCTTAGGCTTCCTGTACTTGACTTCATATGCAATGAATGGGATTTTGTTTCATGAACTTGCTTTTTTTATTGAATATTGCAATTGATCATCAAAGGAGATAAAATTTCAAGCAACAAGTTTAATTGCATTGCAAAATAACATTGTTGTACAATGATAGTGCCATTACAACCACCATTAACCACCCTTAACCACAACCTTAACCACCCTTAATTCAATCTAACTTACCTAAAACAGAAATACAACAAATGTAACAACAAGAAATAGGGAACACATTCCCACTACAATCCCTTGTGTGCATGAACTACCCCTACCTATACTGACCATTCCCTTTCCCCTTTCTTTCTGAACCTTCTTCAGTTCACCCTTAATACCTTGCACTTGACCTTCAATGTATCATTCTCATTGAGCAAGCACCTCCTTTATCGATCCACACAAATCATCAACTTCATTCTTGTGTGCTTTGGCTTCAGTTTGCATCAGTTTCTTGTCCAAGACCAACTGATTTATCACATCTCTCTACCACTCTGTCTGATCATCATCAATGCACCTAAAATAACCACACCCCCTTCTATTTGTTCCTTGTTCCCACAACTTGCAAGTCATAAATCTTCGCCCGGGTTGTCGGTGGTCCATGATTTCGCTCTAGCGACGAGGAATTCCACGGTTGCACTTTTGGTTATTTTGAGAAGAAATTTGAGACATTATGTGCCTATAATAATGAAGATAAATGAGAACCAGAGCAAGTATGATGATGAATAAGACCATAGATGCCCCAATTTGGGCCCAATTTACCAAAAAAATCAATAATCAAGAAATGCCCAAATTTTAGAAAGAACCCTAACTACGAAATTGGGCTGAGAAATCATACCTTTAGCGGTTGCGGATTCTCCAATTTCTCCTTTGATTGAGGTTGAATTTCCCAAAAAATGGTAAACCCTAACTTAATTTAGGTTTCCATCAAAGAATTTTGGAATTTTAGTGGAATTTGGAAGCAAAGTTGGGGTTTTAATGAAGAGGAAAGGAAAAATCGAGGCTCTTGGGATAAAAAGGGGGGGAAACTAAACTTAAATCAGTTATGTGGGCCCCCCCTCTTGCCGGATTCTTCACCGAACCGAGTCCGAATGGTGATTTTTAGCGAGTTGGCAAGTTGATGGTGGTAAAATTGAAAAAAAAAGCCAAAAGGTGGTAAAGTGTAAAAGTGACTACTTATATATAAGGTGGTAAAAATCAAAAAATCCTTAATGATATTATTGCACAAAGAGAGCAATGCGTCGATGTTGCACACAAATAGACCACAACAAAGTGCTCACGGGTCAAAATAGAGTGGTACGTGTCGTTTATCGTAAACAAATTAATAATTCATAAAACCTATCTTAATCCTTCAAAAATATTAACAACTAGTAAAAGGGTAAGAAAGGGTCGATCCCACGAGAAGATTATTAAAATTCCTAACTCTCAAAGTTTAACTCATAACAAAAATAAACTATTATGTACATAAAGAATATAACCACTAATATATACATTATTTACTAATATGAACATAGAATGGGGGGGGGTTTGAAATCATACTAGAGTAACTAATATAAATAAGTTTAGAGATAAAAGAAATACTACTCTACTATTCACAAGTGACAAACAAGCAACCAACATAACTTAGGTTCGATTATGGATAAATTAGACACAACTTAGTTTCTTAACCCCAGTCATTTGGTCTAGTTCAATAATAAGTTTAGTATCTAGGTTGTCGAACTACCACCGCGGTCAGTTCGTTATTAAGCTCACTAAAAACTTAGGATCTTGCTAAAATATTGCCAACCCCGATAAACTTCCTTTATCAGATCAATTCATAAACTCAATAAATTTACCATGAGCCGCTCACAACAATAATATTAAGCCGTTAACAAATCTAAATAACCATTAAACGCCGCGCCTAATAGAAATCTAGCATAGCTTAGTTACTGTATACATGTAATCGTGCACTATCACAAGCATAAAGTATTAAACTTTTAATTCTAGCAACGATCATATGAATTGAATAAATACCATACTTAACATTGAAATGTGAATAAACTCAGCGTTCAAACACTTAAACCAAAATCAGAAATTAGAAACCAAAATAACATCTAATTAACAAGTATTAATTCATAACATCTAAACCAAGTTCAATCACAAGAACTAGAGAATTAAAGAATAAAGTAGGGAGAAACTTATGAAATTCGGATTAACTCAAGGTAGCCGCTGCACTTGACTCTCCACCAATATCGACCACTCTCCTGCAATATTCCTCAATCTCGTAGCCTCGGATCTCCTTGTATTACTACCTTGCTCTCACAACTCTAAATTTCTGTCGATCTGCTTGTGTGTCTTCTTGTGGTAAAAATTAGGGATTTATATACCCAATTAAGAAATACCCAATTGAAAAATTTTAGGGAAATTACTTGTAGAGATGAAAAGAAACAATCTCATATGCTCCATATTCCCTAAATTAGACTCTTGAATTCGGTGAAGAATCTTGAATCAAGGAAACAATTTCCCTTTCCTTTACTGATTTGGTTGTTGAATTGGAAATAAGAAAATCTCCTATTTTACTTTACTCTGCTCTAATAGATGAAGGAAGGAAGAAAGTTTCCTACTTTCTTTGATTGAAGTTGCCAGTGAGATGTGAAGTAAGAGACAAGATGGATTTTGCTTCCTTTTTATTTCTCACGTGTAATTGGTTTGGGCTTGCACTATTTTCTTCTTCTTTCATTCTTGTTGTCTACTTGTCTTCCTTTGGCATAGTAAACTTGTAAATCACCTATAATAAAATAACAAACTATTTAAGCTAATTATTCAATAAAATATAATATGGACATAAATAACCCACTTATTAATAAAAGTCAATAAAAGTTATTAAATAACACATAGAAGACAACTATAAGACTAATTTTAGGGACCAAAATATAGCAATATATGCACTTATCAAATTCCCCCACACTTAGCTTTTGATCGCCCTCGATCAAATTATTATTAATAGAGAACTATATGCAATCTAATTCTAAATGCAAGACTAATATTCCACCTCAATTTTCTTTATTGGAAATAACTAAATTAAATAAGTACAAGATAAGAAACTAAAATATTTTAAAGTTAGTGATGAGAAAAACATTTGGAGAAATTGTTAGTAGGAATGTTAACTTTGGTTTTCCAATGACCTTACCATCAAAATTCATAATACTTCATGCCAAAAGAGTAGAAAAGTAACTCAAAAGATCATCAGGGCTCAGAATAAGGATGTAAAAGGGCCAAGGTTTGAATATGGGATAGTGTTTTTGGGTATGTAGTGGTAAAACTCTAAGAATAGCGGAAGCGTAAGAGTAGGAGCGAGAGATAATATAGATAATATATGGCAAGAGCCGATAGCACCAATATAACTTCATAACAATTGCACACTTTTTACTTGGGTGTTTCATGACTCTAAATGCTCATGCCGTGTCAAGTAGTCCATGTAACGAGCTTTCAACCGGTGACTCCCAGTCAATTGGTCCAAGGCACTAGGTTTTAAAATACCCCTACGGATCTACTAACTCGAACTACTCGAGCAAAGATAGAAGCACCACACGTACATGACTGGGTTAATCTCTTCCTCTCTTTTTTTTTCTGCACCACTCTGTACCACTTCGCGAATTTGCTTATTTTTATTTTACCAACATTTAACACATTATTTTTATTCTTTTTTTTTCTTCAAACCCAGACATTGGTACGCAGAGCCTTCAAGTATGAAACATTTCAACATATTAAAAAAATATTGCAATAACAATCCATATTCATAACGCAACTGCTCTACTAATCTCAGAGAAGGGTAGAATACATTGTTTTTTGGATAATGGCTCGTTTATTTCGTGACTTTGAACCAGAAAAAAAAATTAAGCTAACAACGCTTAGATTGGTTCACTAATGAAAAATTTAATAGTAGGCTTTTTGGCTTAATGTGGTGATATAACACACAATGATATTATGAACTTCTCAAGTCCTGTCATGCTTTTCCAATTATTAGACATTCCAAAATCTTTTATTTTAAAAACATGTTAGATTAGAGTTTCTTACCAACTTTTACTAATAGTCATTCCGTAGGACGTTAAAGAGGTGGAAGTTCTAATGTTAATGTAAATTAAACCTAAAACTAATGCAAACAAAAACACATTTTTTTTTATATTTTAATTTTTTTTTTCTAAAATTTATGTTATATATGTATGAATGCAAATATAAAACTACTATGCATATGCAATAAAAACTAGACTGATTTTTAAATTTTTTGGGCAGCATCTCCCCTAAAATATGACGTTTACCAATAACAACCGGCCCAAGATGCAAGATGTGTCGTCCCCCACACTTAGATTGAGCATTGTCCTCAATGGAAGAGGAGAGGAAAAATAAAAAGAGAGCAAAGAAAGAGAAAAAAAAAATTAAGAAAAGAATTAAGGAACTTAGCTGGTTGTTCATTGCTGATATCAAAGTTTCTGGCAGTATGTGTGAGTTGAAGGTGAGCTAGAACACTCCCTTGTAAGTGGTATTCTACTACTCAAAATTAAAGATGAGGTGGAAAATTCATAAAAACAATCTGCTAGCTCTTTTTCCATATTTAATGAAACCTTTGATATAAGAAAAGATTTTTATTGGAGATAATGCAATAGTTGCCAGCTCATCATAATAAGCTCAGCTTAATAGTTCAGCTCATAACTTATTTCAGCTCAGTTAGTTACAAATTCTGTTATGCCTTGTTGGCAATTCTCCAGTTTATATTCTTACATATAAATAGTTCTCTCTCCTTAGATTGTAATTCATTCTGTTAGTTTGCAATCTCTCTCATCAATTGTGAAATAGTTTATTCTCTCTGTAATACTTCTTCTTTCTCCTCAATAAAATCTTCTTTTCTCTACATTGTTGTTGATAATAATTGATCACATTTGATCAATTAACATGGTATCAGAGCTGTTGATCATGATCCTGTGAATAATTCCGCGCAATTGTTGTTGTTCTTTTTTCTGGTAACTTCATTCATATCTTTGTGTTCATCGCAATTTTTTTTTGTGAAACTGCGTTTGAGAATTTGCTGTAAGTTCTTCTTGATCTTGTGAGTTTTCTTTGTGATTTGTTGAAATCATTGATTAACTTCATCTGGAAGTTAAAATTGTTGCATCTCTTGGAATTTGTTTGGAGTTTATTGAATTTTGTTGCTCAATTTCTTTAGGAAATTGGTGATATTAGTTGAAATTGTTGAATAAGATTGTTAGAATTCTTCATTTTTTTGTGATTGTATTGAATTCATGGCTGCTTCTGGAACTAGTGTTGATCTTACTTCTATTCTTGGAAGCGTATACTATATCCATCCTGCTGATAATAGCAATACAAAATTAGTTCATGAATTGTTTGATGGAAATTGTTACAATGACTGGAAGAGGTCTATGATGCTAGGATTATCCTCACGAAATAAACTAGGCTTTGCTGATGGTTCTTTGAAATATCCTGAACCTACTGCTGATACATATAAGGCTTAGCAAAGATGTAATGATCTGGTGTTAGGTTGGCTTTTGTTTTCTTTGGAAAAGAACATTACAAAAAGTGTTTGGTTTTGTAAAACTGCAAAAATATATTTGGAAGGATCTTGAAGAAAGGTATGGACATACCTCTTGCCCGCACAATGTTTTTTCCTTACAACAATCTTTGTCTGAGTTACATCAGGAGAAGCATGAATCTATTTCTGTATTTTTCACTAAAATCAAGGCCATTTGGGATGAGATGGACAGTATTGATCCCTTGCCTATATGTAATTGTACAAATTGTACATGTACATTGACTCAGAAGTTGCTGCAGTCACAACAAAATAAGAGGCTTATGGCATTCTTGATGAAGCTCAATGATGACTTTAATATGGTGAGAACCAATATTCTTATGATGGATCCTTTACCTACCATCACTACAGCTTATAGAATTTATATGCAAGAAGAACATCACTAAGAAGTTATTTAAGGCTTTTGTGATCAGTGTAAACCTTGCAAGCGACTCCGTACAGATAATGTCTCCACAATTTCAATGCAAAGATGACTGCTGCCAACTCTAGATCATGCACAGGGTAGTTTTTCTCATGCGGTTTCAGTTGCCTTGAAGCGTAGGCTATAACTTGCTGGTTCTGCATTAGGACACACCCTAACCCTTCCTGGGAGGCATCGCTATAGACCTCAAACCCTTCTGTTCCCGAAGGTAGAGCTAAGACTGGAGCGCTAGTTAATCTCTTTATTAATTCCTGAAAGGCCTTCTCGCATTTCTCCGACCACTGAAATTTTGTATTCTTCTTGATTAAATTCGTAATTGGTAGAGCTATCCTCGAGAAATTCTCCACGAACCTCCGATAATAACCAGCAAGCCCAAGGAAACTCCTAACTTCCCCAACATTGGTGGGTGCAGGCCATTCTTTTACCGCTTTGATTTTCTCAGGATCCACTGCTATACCCTCCTTGGTTACAACATGCCCTAAAAACATTACTTTGTCCAACCAGAATTCACACTTACTCAACTTTGCGTAGAGTTTCTCTCTTCGTAATATTCCTAACACCTCTCTTAAGTGTTTTTCATGCTCTTTGCGATCTTTGGAGTACACCAATATGTCGTCTATAAAGATTACCACGAACCGATCGAGCAAAGGCTTAAAGTATCTCTGTATTAAATCCATAAATGCTGCTGGTGCATTAGTGAGCCCGAACGGCATCACCACGAACTCATAATGACCATATCTTGTTCGGAACGCCGTCTTCGGAATGTCTTCTTCAACTATGCGCATCTGGTGATACCCAGATCTTAGATCTATCTTTGAAAATACCCCGGCCCCCTTTAACTGATCGAACAGATCGTCTATTCGGGGTAGCGGATATCTATTCCTGATTGTGATTTTATTGATTTCCCGATAATCTATACACAATCTCATCGTACCATCCTTCTTCTTCACAAACAACACCGGTGCACCCAATGGAGATACACTAGGTCGGATATAACCTTTTTGCAACAACTCTTCTAACTGCTTTTTCAACTCTGCCATTTCTGCCGGAGCCATTCTATAAGGAGCTATGGATATCGGCGTAGCCCCTGGCACCAAATCTATATGAAAATACATCCGGAAATTCCTTCACCACTAGAATCCCTTCAATCTTGCTTCCTTCCTTTGAACCCCCTGCCATCTGATTCATATAACCAACACCCTTAGGTACTACTTCTGTATCAATCTCAATTATTGCATTATCCTCCTTTTCCAGGCTCGCTATCTCTTCCTGATATAAAATATTAGCTCCACCTGGGGACCTCAGCCTAACAGTTCTAGCGTAACATTCTATCACCGCCCTATTCCGACTCAACCAATTCATTCCCAAAATCACATCATAATATTCCAGGTCAAAGGGTATCAAATCTACCCGCAGTTTTGACCCTGCTATCATAATTTCACAATCTCTAAATATCCATTTACAACAAGTCGACTCCCCATTAGGCATACAGATAGTCATATTTAAGGGTTGAACACAGGGTTTATATAGCAGGTTGCCAACAAACGTATTCGAAATAAATGAATGCGAGGCTCCCGAATCAAATAACACATTGGCCACTTAGTTACATATAGGAAATTTCCCTGAAATCACATTACCTGGTATCTCATGCAGCTCCGGTACCTCCTTCGTTTCTGTCTTAACAGCGAACAACTTCCCTGGTGCTTTCCCCTGACCGACAGGCTGAACTCCCTTCCCGGTCCTACCTCGACTCGAGCTTCCTTCTCCAGCGGTCAACATCAACATATTCCCCGGCTTATTATTTCCTCCCGGCCTTCCCATTTCTTTCCATGAGGGACACTCACTAATTCGGTGTCCAACATTCTTGCACTTAAAACACACCATCTGCCCTGAACAATTCTTGCCATAATGGTTCCTTCCGCAACGATTGCACCTCAACTCTGTTTTTCCACCCTTACTATTCCCAACTTGCCCTTTGAACTGAAATGGGACTGCCATCTCTGTTCTTGGTTTCTTGAATCCTCCCTCCTTAAATTTTCCTCCATTCCCTTTCTTCCTAAACTGCTCATCCTTCATCTCTATTCGCTCCTGTTCTAGAGCGCGATCATATAGTTCTTCAAAAGTTGTATACGTCCCAATTCGCTTCTGGTACTTCAAATTCAGGCCTTCAAAGAACCGCATCATCTTTACTCTTTCATTGCCCACAAAATCAGGCGCAAATCGGGACAGTTCCATAAACTTTGCTGCGTACTCCAACACTGACATCTTAGCCTGCTTCAGGAATAAGAACTCGTTCTCCTTCATTCTCCGCAATGCCGGAGGGAAGAACTTATCCTTCATCTTCTCCACAAACTTCGCCCAAGTAAACTTCGGCTGCTGAGTTACTCCCTTTGTGGTGTTCCACCATATATCAGCTGGTCCTTCCAGGTAGAAGGTAGCCATTTTAACCTTCATGGTCTCAGGGCAACTGACCACTTCAAGTAACTTGCTCATGTAAGTAATCCAGTCCTCAAATTTGACGGGATCAGCTTCACCGTCATAAGTGCGTGGCTTATGAGCTGCTAAGCGCTTATAAAATTTCCCCTCATCATCATTCTTGTTTTGATTCTGTTTTTCAAGTATTTCTAACAGTCGAGCATTCATTTCCTTCATTTCCTGTAACTGCTTATCTGTGCTATTCTCAGCATCCATCGATTTAGATGTGCCTCCTACACTGGCCATTTACCTACATATTCAATTGCAATGTTCAGTTGGAATTCCACACATACTTCTCTTCATAATTGCACTTATTACATTGATTTCAACTTCCCATGCTTATTTCATACATATCTCCATTTCACAAACATACCATTGTACTCATATTTTATGCATATATTCCATAATAACATAGCAACTTCTTTTATTATTTATCGTACATGCTTCATACAACATGTTAGTCCTTATAGCAACTTGTCTCATTATTTATTTTACATACTCCACTCAAACATGCTGGTTCTTATTATACAAAGACTTAACATTACATAAAGAAAAACATATGATAGCCAGTTGCTTCCTGCTTATCCCCACTCCTTGGCTTCACTCCCCTGACTTAATCCAACCTGCACGGGTCATAGTAGTAGCCACTATCGTCACTACTGATTGGCGGAGTCTCGGGAACGTAATTAGGGCCACAAGTCTTACATCCTTCCTCGGATCCGTAAGTAGTACTTGATTGGGTCGTGTAAGTAGTACTTGAACTTGGTACTGTTGGGGTTCTCGAACTAGAACGACTCTTAGTTCCACTGGACGACTCGTACCTACCTCCATACATTCTGGCCGCCCGTTCCTCCTCTCTATGGGCTATTCGGTCATACATTTCCCTCCAATGAGGGTCATTTGGGTAAATCTGCCCCTGGTTTTGGCGTGCAAGAGTGATATCCATTTCATGCCTAACCTCCTCTATTGTGCCTTCCCATGTTATCAGACTCTTGTATATATTCTCCATGGTCACCCCATACCCTTGAATTGCTCCCGTAGCCACATACAACTTCAACATACTCCAATAGGTTCTTCGGAAACTAGCCCATGGCTCGCAAGTCGGTAAGGTCTTTATTATAGCGTACGCCTGGATTCCTGCCCGCCAATAATGATTATTACTAGCATGCCCCATAACCTCATTCCACTCCTGAATGTGCCCTAACACCTCATTAGCATGATCAATTGCATCATCCCACCATTTCCCAACCGGGGCATAGGTGTCGGGTTCCCTCAGATAGGGTACATTCTGATTCACACTCTCACTGGATCTACTTGAAGCCATCTACACAGAATTTCTAATGTTTATATAATCATCACATACATAATCTATGCACATAAATTCCATGCACATAAACACATATTCACATCATCACATATGTAATTATTTATTATTATTTTTATTACTTTCGAAAAATATACTTATAAATATATATATCATTATTCATTAATTTTGAAATCCAAAATACTTAGTTTTTTAAAGTTTTGGAATCGTTTGCTCTGATACCAAGTGTAACAGCCCTCCCCAAATAGCAGCTTAATTACGACCAAATATAATTAATTAAAGAGCTAAGCTGCTAATTAGAAATGCTGTTAGTGCAGATTCCTAACCCACCTTGCCCTTGGGAGGTTAGGGAATCTGGAAGTATCTAAGCATATCATGAAAATAACCTAAATTATTTAATTATTACATCATAGTCTAAGTATTTAGATAACCGAGTTCAAAATATAGTTACATAACATAGTCGTTATAATACGTAAAAACACAA
The DNA here is from genome assembly GCA_947648045.1 of Beta corolliflora. Lineage (NCBI taxonomy): Eukaryota > Viridiplantae > Streptophyta > Magnoliopsida > Caryophyllales > Amaranthaceae > Beta > Beta corolliflora. The sequence continues at coordinate 390,391 of CANSZD010003470.1, read as the reverse complement.
CGCAATTTGTTCACATAACACGAACATTCCAGACTTAAGCTAATCTTTAACCTTCAGTTTAGTCCTGCAAAATAGCTGAATCTGCCCCCACCAGGACAGGTTCAAGAGAACAAAACAGTCAGCTTACGCCGGTACACAAGTCCCACCAGTTGCAAAATAGTAAGGTGGCTGAAAGTAGACTTCATTTTGAAGTAATAACATAACTATGGTTTCAAACACTTTTATTCGCTTAATTGCAAAGTTCCTTTTTACTAATGTAAAAATAATAACAACATCATGAACATATCAAGTGATTCTCCATAAGCAACATTATACTCTTTCCAACGATTACTTAAACATTTTTATACAAATCAAAATATTTCTTGCTCTGGGAAGGAACACGAATGGAGGGCAAAGCCAATTCTCCAAACTTTTGAGGGACGTCTCCCTACCTTTCTTATTTCCTGCTTGCAAGACTTTCTAGGTCATGACCCTTCATAATGGAGCAATACCCGCTCCGGAGCAATACCCGCTCCAAATACTTAAAGAGCAAACCCGCTATGTGAGTGTTGTTCATCACTGCTTACGCATCTACTTCCCTTCTAAAACTAGACTTTTAATAATTGCAAAACTTATACTTAAATATACAAAACTTTAGTCTCAATACTTGATGGAACCAACTTCATAACTATCTTAATTTATCAAAACAAGTTTCGTAAAACAAGTTTGCTATGTCAAGTTCCACTATATTTGGAAAGGTGACTTAACAACCATGTTTCAAAAGAGTGCTATGATTAATAAAGATGATTAAAGGCAGGGTTATCAAAATATGGCAGTAGGTGAAGGGTTCAAAGAGTACACTTAACATATAGAACATTACTTCCCACAAAGAGAACATAGATCAATTTAGATGGTTCTGGATTTGGTGTTAATGAACAATGGTCTTATGTAATGATCGCTTGTACTTCTTGGGTTTAGCCAAAGTTTAGGATTCACACTTAATATATATAAAGGCAGTAGGTATTCATCATGAAAAAAACATTGAAAGGATCAAAGGCACAAGGGTTTACAAGTTCAGAAAGTGATTAAGCGAAAAGTCGAGTTTTTAGGTGTTGTTTACTTCTCAAATAGAGGTTGTACTTAATATAAGAGGAAGATGTGATACAAGGTTGATCAACAAACAATATAAGTACTTTACAGTAGTTTACCATAAAAGGGCAGCAACAATGAAGGCATCTAAACAAAGCTCAATCGAAGTAGAAGCATGGTTTGATCGGTTTTAGAGGAACTTGACATGCAATGATTTCTAATTCGAAAATCATCAACCACGAATCGTAATTAACACATTGAAATCAACTACTTATAACTTCTTAACAAAACAGTAGGTTTCCCACACAAAACATATTCGTAGCTCCATAAATTCCATAAACAAGTGTTATGCTAACAATTAAGAAAGTAAAGCTTCAAAGGGTGGTTCTTGTGTACCTTAACTTGGCGTCTAGGAAATCAAATCTCACTTAGTAACTTTTGCCACCTCTCCAGCACCCTCTTAGGACCTTAGGCAAAACATTCATCACCTTAAAGTTAGTAATTAACCCAAAGAAATCAAGTTTCAAACTAATATACCTCATGCATGCTGAAATTCAGCCATAACTCACCTTCCTTGGTTTTTCTTAGGGTTACAAGAATGGGACTTCAAAACTAACGCCTGCCCAGTATGGAGGACACCTTGATGAAACTAGGGAAGTGTTTGCATGCACGTTTCAGAGCAAGGAGCCAAGAGAAGCAAGCTGCCAAAAGCAGACATACTGCTTCGCCAGAATGGCGTGAGAAAGGGGAAGGAGAGAGATGTGTGTTTTGTGTGTTTCTTGTGAAATGATTTTGGTGAAAATGAGTGAGGACCTTCCTCTCATATATATAGAGAATGGGTAAGGGCAAAATCGTAATTTTCGGTTTAATATTAGGGGTAGAATCGTCATTTCCCATGCTTATGTATTAACCAGAATTTCCAAGGCTTTTAACTTGGATACTCTTCTCAATTCCCTCTTAATCCTTAATTATTCTTAACTAAATTTCTCCAAAGTATATTATATATCTTAATAGAAGTATCTTGACCTAATCAATCCTTAATCTCACTTCCTCAAGTAACAAAACGATATCAATAACTAATACAAATCCCATAACTCTAAGACGATACTCAACATTTTTAACATAATTCATAAATTACTCAATTATCACATAGCTCATGTAATTAGTTAGCTAATAACACATAATATCTACATTGGCAACAAAATTCACATAACAATCATTTAAATTTTAAGATTTCAAAATGTAACGGCTACAGCTTAATTTATCATTGTTAGCCCAATAATCGTGGATTATCGATTCTAATCTTAGCTTAATAAGTCAGGCTATTACACACAAGAGCCACTTGCTCTTGCTTTTGATAGAAGAAAGTATAATGACAAGTCTGGGAAGCCTGCTGATTTTCAGAAATTTCTCTCTGGGAACAAGAATCCACTACTTGGTTATGTGATTACTGTAAAACCACTGGTCATGGAGTTGACAGGTGTTATAAACTCCATGGTTTTCCTTCTTCTTGGAATAAAGAGAAGAAAGCTGCAAATATGGTCCAAAATTGTGATAATGCTGATGATTCTTATGAGTCTTATGATGCAAACAAACCAGCTGATGAGGTTAATCATATTCTTACGGCTGATCAGTATAAGCAGTTGATGAGTTTTCTTGGCAAGCATAATTATAACAGTGGCTCTTCCTCTGGTGTTGAGCAGTCTTTTAATGCTCCTAAACATGCTAATGCCTTCATAGCAGGTGAATTGTGTCTTTTATCCAGTTTTAATACTGAATGGATACTTGATTGTGGTGCTACATATCATATCTGTCATGATTTGTCCTCTTTTATTTCATACACTCCTATTCTTAATGATGCTGCTAGTATTACAATTCCAGATGGGAGTAAAGTTTATATTGCTCACATGGGAAGTGTTCAGTTGAATGAACATATAGTCCTAAAAGATGTGTTGCATGTACCTGGTTTTCAGTTTAATCTAGTTTTACTTCACAAGCTGTGTTTGGATATGAATCGTGAAGTCAAGATTAATGCTCATTCTTGCCTGATTCAGGGGCCTCATCTGATCCATCCACAAGTTCTTGGTAGACTGAAGCAAGGACTTTATTGCACTGAATCCTCAAGTTCATCTACTTCTGTTTCATCTCTGCTGCACATGCTAGTGTAGTATCTACTTCTAATAATCTAGCCAAGCTATGGCACTTGAGATTAGGCCACATTCCATTCAAACAATTGAGTTTACTTAAACTTGAAATTAATCTTAGTCATGTTTCTGAATGCATTTGCCAGCTTTGTCCAGCAGCCAAACAAACTAGATTACCCTTTCCACACAGCTCAATAAAAACTTGTAAACCCTTTGAGTTGATTCATATAGATATTTAGGGTCCCTACAAAACTACAACTCATACAGGTTGTAAGTTGTTCCTTACAATTGTTGATGATTTTATAAGATGTACTTGGATTCACTTTCTTAAATACAAATCTGATGCAGTATATGTTTTGCAAGATTTTGTTCAGTATGCTCTTACTTAGTTTAATGCTCATGTTGTTGCTGTAAGGTCTGATAATGCCAAAGAACTCACTGAAGGAGCAATGCTGAGTTTCTATTCTTCAGAAGGCATTGTATGTCAAAAGAGTTGTGCTGACACTCCACAACAAAATGGTGTTGTGGTGAGAAAGCATTTGTTGTGGAGAGAAAGCATAGACATTTGCTTTAGATTGCTAGATCTTTGTTTTTCCAAGCAAAGTTGCCTCCTTCTTATTGGGGAGAATCAGTATTAGCTACTGCTCATATAATCAATAGATTGTGATGCGAAATGCACTAGTGGAAAAAACGTTATGTGTCACTTAACAACAGATCTGGTTTTAACAAAACCGGATCCGTAAATATTGCAATTTTTGGGAGGCAAAGCGAGGGAAATATACTGATCCGGTTTTTTAGTGAACCGGATCAGTTAACAGAAAACTGATCCGGTTTTCTATTAATTGATCCGGTTCACCAAACCGGATCAGTAAATATGCGAAATCAGCCCAACTCACCCCATAAAACGCTGGCCCAACTTCCACCCAAACACGCTGGCCCTAACTCACCCCCCCTTCCCTTACTCCCCTCATTTCCCGCTCTTCCCTCTCCCAAACCCTAACTCTCACCCCCACTCGCCTCTCACGAACCCTCATCAGTCACCCCCACTTCCATCTTCCCTCTTCTCATCACAGCTGCAATTTCTAGGGTTCCTACGCCACTAATTTTCACGTATGATTTCTCGATCTATAGCTGAAATCATCGCTATAATAGTTGAAATTTCACCAGAAATTCCATGGCTACCACCGTTACTAAAGAGCCGTTGCAACCGCCGCAACAAGGTCCTTCTTCTGCTGCACCTGAAGATGAATCTTTGAAGAGAAACATTGATTGTGTCTATTTTCTTGCTTCTCCCTTGACCTGCAAAAAGGTATTTTAATTATTCCGAATTTCTTTGATTTGATAAGATATGCTTTAATTGATTTTTTTTTTTGTATTTGTGGAGCTTTTATTTTTTTAAACTCTAGCTTTAATTGCTTGATTGCTGATTTATTCCTGTAATCTTGAAGATTTGAGTAAACTATGCTTGTTTGATTTTGTTGTATTATTTGAAGGTACGAGTGCTTGTGATTTTACTGATTTCGCTTGTGTTTATACTGTAGATGATTAGAGATTGCGTTTGTTATGATTAATTTTGATTCACTTGTTTTTTTCTAATTGAAGTTGTTTGATGTTAGGGTTTGGAATTTGGATAGTTGGAAAAGTAGATTTTCTTTTGTCTACCTTTAAATAATGGTGAAAAGATTTTGTTTTGATCATAGGATTATGCTATTCTATTTATTTTGAATTTCATATAGTATTATGTTTTGTTCTGATGATGATCTATGAACTTGGACCAGATGATATGAATTAGGAAGCAAAAGAAAAGAGAGATTACTGTTTGTTGTTGACCTAATTGGATGGATCTCGGTTGATGCATTGTATAGACATAGGCCGAGGTTACCATAACAAATGTCATGATTAATTCATGGAATTTTTAGTTGGTTGAAGTCGGTGGTCGTTTTGATCTGTTTATTTTTTATTTTTTATACTGATATGTTATTGTTTGACTTGACCCAAGAGATTGTTACTACTGGTTGAATGGAAACTGCTTGAATCTGAAATGCTCATATAGGCATCCTGTAAGTTTTTAGTCTATGCTATTGTTACTTTAACCTGTACTTGTTTCATTGAAGAGACAGTACTAATCATCTTTTCCTATGTATTCAGCCTCTGGATGGCTTGGTGGGACCTCAAGTGGGGAACTTTGCTGCTCCCCCTGCTCTTGTTTCACCTGTTCCACCCGTTCCTTCAGCTCCTCAAAATTCAAATAACGGTGAAAATATTTTGTTTTGATTATAGGATTATGTTATTCTATTTATTTTGAATTTCATATAGTATTATGTTCTGTTCTGATGATGATCTATGAACTTGGACCAGATGCTTCAATCAGATAGGTTTCTGTTATAGGTATCCTCTACACTCTTAAGTTCTATCTTCAAGTGATAATAACAATTATGACAATAATTGTGTTGAAGAAAATAATGGGTTGCAATGGACCAACGAAAAACATTCAAATTTCTTGAGATTAATGGAAGCATCTTTTGTACGGAATTTATTGGAGAGGAGCAGCAACAATACTACCAAAGTTACCCATCATGTAACTTCCAGACTTGATCATTTTGTCCCTGATATTTCTGAGTCCACCCTTGATTTACATAAATCAGGTAATTTTTCATATTATAGATTATTTAATTTTGATCTTTATGATTTTGATAATCATATCTATATGTTTACATTATCGTTGATTTAGATCTTGTTTTCTTTGTGGGTATTTGGTGAAATGTATAATAAGACTTGCATGTAGTTTAGATTTATCGTTGGATTACTCAAATTCTATTACTATTGAGTTTGATCTCATTAACAGAAACCAGGTACTTGTATTTGTGTGCAAATTGATGCTTCAATCAGATAGGTTTCCGGTACAACTCTACTTGAACTTGTATATCCATTGAAATGAATTTATTTCATCATCACTTATCAATTAGACTTAGTTTTTTTCAGCTCTAAACTGAACTTCTATGTCTGAACCTGAACTTACTGACCACAATTTGTAGCAAAGTCGCTCTCAGAGATGCTTCAATCAGATAGGGTCCCTTCTAGTTGGTCTTTGTGCCTGTAACTCCATGAGGCTAGACTGTAAGGGCAACTGAGCAAAAGGGGATAACTTGCAATACTTATATAGAGAAGTGCGAGAGAGTGTTCTTTCTCTGTTTTGTTCATCATGCTGTGATTACTTCATTTCTTCCCATGTATATTTGTGTTGAAGGTGAAGACTGATTTTTGTGTGGTTTTTGTTTATTTTTAACCATGTATCATTTGAATCTTTGTCTTCAGCTGCTGATGTTCTCCTGTAGAGGAAGGAGAAGATTTCTGCCTCTGCACTTGGTGTAGCTACTGTTATTTGATTTCTCTTTGTTGATGCCAACCAACTGTTGAGGGAACAAATCTGTTTTAAAGGCATTTTTGGAGGATAATTCAAGGGAGAGATAATAATTGTTGAGTATGATGTTAAAATTATAGTTAATATTTGTATGTATCTAATTATTTGTGCTTATGCTTCAATTAAGCATAATATGCTTAATAAAATGAGTATTGATATATACTATTGATTTTGTATCGATTAATAATGAAAAAATGCAAAAAAAAAAAAAAACTTTTGGTTTTTTTGGGAGGTCAACTGATCCAGTTTTGAAGGAAAACCGGATCAGTTAATCTTTACAAATGCGAGCTCACCTAATACGGACCAAAATCGGATCGGTAAGCCCGATTTTGACCGGATCGGATGGGCTTTTTTCCACTAGTGATGGTTTCACATTTATTATTATGTTTCTCGTCTGTTTTGTATTATATTGAGTTGTATTCAGTTGGAGTCTTAAGTAGTATGTAAACCTCTTTATTAGAGTTGATTAGAGTTGATTAGAGTTGTTTGAGTTAAGTAGAAACTAGAATAGAAGTGAAGACGTTCACGTTCATCTGGAGATTCTGGCACAGCAAATCGTTTCGGTTATTGTGAGCAATCTATAAATCATTTTCTAGTGATTCTATTTTTTGGATTGCTAACATCTTGAAGTTTAATCCTACCAAATTTGGTGAGATTTCATGAAGAAACTAAGTCGCAGTAGCCTTCCAATTGAGACGTCATTTCACTGATTATGACAAATGAAGAAGAAGCTAAGTAGGTCAAGCAAGCAGCCGCACATGAGTGGTGGTGAGGTGTGTGCTTGAGGTGCTTGATGCTAATTAGAGTTAGTTTAGTTCAAAACATGCTTTACTTTCACTAATTATGTTTATTAGTTACTTAGCTCCTAAATCAGTTTTTGTAATTTTCGATTTTGTAAAACCGGTTGTAATTTGCTTAGTATGGAAGTATTTTGGGACGTGTAATGCATGGTGTAGTAAGCTCCCAGCTTACTCATTGAGGTGCTTAGGCTACTTGCAGAATTTGGTCCAATTACAAGATTTCCTTCCTAGCTAGGAAAGCTCCCTATTTGCTCAGCCACAAAAGACACCAGAATAGGCGTGAATTGCAGCCCCTTTTGGTCTGATATGGGTAGAAGGTTTTTTGCAGCATTTTAATGATTTCTTTCCTTGGTTGGAGCAATCTTCAAGTGTAGGAAAGCTTCCTACTAGTTACAACTTGTTTCCAAGCATCCAATGGCAAAGAAGCTTCCATTTTGTAGAAGAGAAGCAAGAAAGTGGGAGGTGTGCTGATTTCAGCTAGTTTTAGAAGATCTTTGTATTTCTTTGCTTTGTTAATTAGTTTAGTAAGTTTAGGAACTCTACAAATACCCTTAAGGTATTCATATGTAAGTGTATGTGTTGTTGTTGAATGAAATAGTGAGCTTTAAGCTTGTTATAGAGTTGTTAACTCTAAAATGCACTAAACTGCGATCTTGTGTGTAAATCTTGAACCGTGACTTCAAGAAAACCTCTCCAAACTAAGATTTGGGAGCCTATCTTTATTGCTTTATTTCATTATTGTCTATTAAACATAAAAACACAAAAAGAATAGTGAATTTGTGAGGTGAACTCGCATCAGATTGCCTCTACGATATTTGAATCATGATACTCCTTTCTCTAAGTTATATGGTTATCTGTAACGCCCCGGAAATACATAACCTTAATCGTCAGCGTCAGCCCCGGAAATACATAAACTTAAGCCTGTGGGTTATGGCCCACTAATAAAATAATAGCCTAAAATGGCCTCTTAAACATACAAAGGCTCATCTTAAAGCAATAATTATTACCCTATAATACAAAGTATTCTAATTAACCAAAATATATTTAGAGTCGCTTCAACTTAATCTTTCCGGAGCATCCTTGACACAACTGATCATTCGCTATCTTCATAATACCTGAATAATTTCATAGAACCGGGAAAACAGAAAACACTGAAAATAAACTAAAATGAGTTGAAAACTCAGTACCTTCACTCCAGCCCGTAAAAACGGCTTTAGTTCGTAAAGCTTTTGACAGGTAAGCATACATTATAACACCTTAGTAATTATTAACAGAGAACGTTATCATTAGCATTGAATAGTCTGCTGGCAAGGACCATTTACGTGACTTTAGTTCATTGGCAAGTACAGGCTTTGGACAGAACGTAACTTTCGTAATTCATAAACATTATCATATGACCATTTTGGTCCGTTTCGTATATCGTAACAAAATTCCTCCACCTGTAACTCACCCATTTACCAGATCAATTCATGACTCCAAACCAGCAAAACCATCCACTTTTGTTATCATAACTTATCAGACATCATATATTCTTAATTCAGAATCATCCATAGATCGTATAACCATAATTCATTAACAGAGTCATAAACATGGCATTTCATAACATACATGAGCATCATCACATCATAACGTATCACATCATGCCACATACAGATTGTAACACATAATCATATCACATAGTCATCATCACAAAGTCATATCAACACGTTCAAGCATATCATTACATATAATATTTACGAGCAGTCACGTAGGGTGCTGGACATAAAGGTTACACATAACACATACGGGCAAGCATAATAGCTGGACATGAAGGTTACCTCATACGCTTTACCATTCTTTGACTCCGATAGATAAGAACTTTGAGAGCTTCACCACTCCATCAACTCTCCTGAACTCCATAACAATCCTCCATAATTAACCTCGATAATAACCATAATAATAATCAATAACCATTCCTAATAATATTCAGATGAAGAAACTAACCATTCGTAGAAGAGATGTAACCATCACTAACCATCTCTAGAACGAAACTAACTAATCTATATTCTCAAACTCTATCACTCCAACTACTATAATCATAATAACAATAATTATCAATATAAGCTATTCTAATTAAACCTTCCCCATAAACTACAAAACTGATTTTGCACTCATTAGAAATATACTTAGGCTGGTATAGTAAGCTAAGAACCAAATCAACCATAAACTAATCTAGCTTCTTGAAATTAGATAAGTAAAATCCCATTATAAGTATTGAGAGTGTTTTTGGACTTTCCAATTCCTTAAGTAAAAATAACGCAACAATTAATTAAGTAGCTTTATCTAACATTATGTAACTATGATTCAAGCCCAATTGGTTAACTAAGTATCTTCAATTAACACTAAAGAAATTCAGACTAAGGCCTAATGATTATTTAACAAAATAATCTAGCATCACTTGATGGAATCCAGTCAGTTTCTGGGCTAATTTTAAATTAACTAACATGGGTTATAATACCTGGACTTGATTTATAAACTTGAAATCAGAATTTCAAGAAGGAAACAAAGAAGTAGCCTTTACCTCTGCTTCAAGAGCAGGGAAGACACGACATAGGGAGGGGTTGGGCTCCGGGCAACAGCGGCGACATCCGGCAGGAGAGGAGAGCAACGCGGGGAGGTGGCGCCGAGCACCACACCACATCGGCGCAGGCGAAGAGAGAGAAAAGCAGGGACGACAATACCGCGACCATCCACAACAAACAACAACAGCAGCGGTAAGAGGTGGTAACGCACGGCAGAAGGGTGAGGAAGCTCCGGCGAGCTTGGGAGAGCACCGGCGAAGCTGCGAGGAGAGAGAGAAATAGTGGGGATTTGGGGTTTCACGGGTTTGGGTCTGGGGTTTTCTTCGGGAGTGAGAAATGACAAGAGAGAGGAAAAAGAATGGGGTTTTGTTGTTTTTGGATTCTCAATGAACCGACTTAAATGAAAGAAAGAAAAGAAACCCGACTTTGCTTTCGTAATCGGCCAAATACCGCTCAACTAGTCAAACATAAAACCAAACATAATTTTAATAATAGTAGCTTTATAAAGTTAAACAAATGAATATATTTATTTTGGAAAATAATCTTAACCATAATCATTTCGGAAAAATTTAGGACGCAATTAAGCTAATAAACATAATTAGTATTTAATTAAACGAGATTAAGGTTCGGGGTATTACATCCTCACCCCCTTAGAAAAAGTTTCGTCCTCAAAACTTGACTTAGCAGAAAATACCATTTTTCTAAAACTAGAGTTCTCACCTTCATAGCCTTTCATTTAAGCATCCAACCTCCATTCCACCATCATCTTTTGTATCTCTACTTCAACTCGACTTGTGATATCGAGGAGCAAAGAAAACAAAAGGGGAAAACTTGTTGGCCATGAATTCCAACTAACTCATTTAGTGAGATCCCGTTTGAAAATCTTTTGATTACCCAGATCATGTAAGTAAAATTCATCGAAATACTATTAAAGATCACAGAACGCAATATACATCATAACCGTCACATACTCATATAGCTTAAGACCAACTAGGTCCAGGTATAACCACTTAAACTTCAAAAGAGCATCCATCATCATATTTCTAATATTTTAAACTCTATTAAGGATTTTTTGACTTTAACCACCTTATAAAATCACGTTTTTCAAAATAACCACCTTATATGTTCATTACTTTAAATAACCACCTTATATGACCTAAATCCTTTTAAATACCTACCAATTGACATATTATGTCAAGGAAATCATCCTCAAAAAGGGTTTAAGAACAATTCCACAACCTTCACATTTATTCACTAGAATGTATATAAGGTTTAAACCCTTATTTAAGACCAATTTCTTAGACGAAATCTGTCAATTGGTATGTATTTAAAGAGATTTAGGTCATATAAGGTGGTTATTTAAAAAAGTGAACTTATAAGGTAGTTATCTTGAAAATCGTTATTTTAAAAGGTGGTAAAAATCAAAAAATCCCTCTATTAACCCCAAATAGTCATCAAAACTAACCTCAACTTTCTCAACGTCTAAATCCCCAAAGGATCATACCTAGGCGATGCGAAGTCTAAGACTCCGCACTTCCGGCTAGGTTTTGGCTCTGATACCAACTATCTGTAACGCCCCGAAAATACATAACCTGAATCGGCAGCGGAAACATGAACTTAAGCATGTGGGTTAGGGCCCACTATTAAAATAATAGCCTAAAATGGTAATTTAAGTATACAATTGCTCATCATAAAATAATACTTATTCATCCATCATACGGAATATCTTAAACCTCCTAAAATCATACATAGTCTCCTTAACATATCTTATTATAATAGCCATATTGCAACTGCTCTTCCATACTTAAAACATAAAACAAAACGTCATGAGCCGAGGCTCAGTAACATACTACCCTAATATCATAAAAGCATTTCACATCATTTTGTTAGCAAACAGGGAGGAGAGAAATAGTAAAACCATTTCGTAAACATAACCATTAAATCATAATCATAAAACATTACCATCATTCTTTATTGTGTTCATCATCATATATCTTTTACTTTGGTAACTTGGCTAGTACAACAGAAAGGGACGTCTCCCCTTAACATAAAGAAAGGCGGCCACAACATAGGTGACACTTTCGGTGCCCACATTATTGACAGAAGGCCATGATAATAAAAGTGGATGGTTCTACTGGTTTGGAGTTATGAACTGATCTGGTAAATGGGTGAGTTACATGTGGAGGAATTCTGTTACGATATAAGAAACGGACCAAAATGGTCATATGATAATGTTTACGAATTACGAAAGTTACGCTCTGTCCAAAGCATGTACTTGCCAATGAACTAAAGTCACGTAAATGGTCCTTGCCAGCAGACTATTCAATGCTAATGATAACGTTCTCTGTTAATAATTACTAAGGTGTTATAATGTATGCTTACCTGTGAAAAGGTTTACGAACTAAAGCCGTTTTTACGGGCTGAAGTGAAGTTACTGAGTTTTCAACTCATTTTAGTTTATTTTCAGTGTTTTCCCTTTTCCCGGTTCTATGAAATTATTCAGGTATTATGAAGATAGCGAAGGATCAGTTATGTCAAGGATGCTCCGAAAAGATTATGTTGAAGCGACTCTGAATATATTTGGGTTAATTAGAATACTTTGTATTATAGGGTAATAATTATTGCTTTAAGATGAGCCTTTGTATGTTTAAGAGGCCATTTTAGGCTATTATTTTATTAGTGGGCCATAACCCAGCCACAGGCTTAAGTTATGCTCCCGCTGACGATTTAGGTTATGTATTTCTGGGGCGTTAAATTATCCATCTAATATTGAACATCTCAGAGCATTTGGATGTTTGTGTTATGCTTCTACCCTCAAACAACATCGTTTTAAATTTGGTCCTAGATCACAACCTTGTGTTTTTCTAGGTTACCCTCCACATCAAAAAGCCTACAAATTGCTCAACCTTCATACAATGAAAATACAGGTTAGTAGAGATGTTATCGTCCATGAGAAACATTTTCCTTTTCACCTTTCATCTACTAATAACACATCTTCTCCTCTTCCTTTCTTTGTTCCTGCTTCCACATCTCACTCACCACTTCTTCATTATGATCTTCTTGATATTTTCTCTAACAATACTTCTCAATCTTCTTCTGACAGCCATCCTTCACCATTAATCTAATATCCTGTTTCACCACCCTCTTCTCTCCTTCTATAACTCTCAATACTCCTTCACCCTCTTCACACTCATCAGATCCTTCTCTTATAAGATCATCTAGACCTACAAAAATACCTTCTCATCTTCATGATTTTCTTTTTTCTCTTCCTTACACAAAAACTGCTTCTCTTAGTTAACATTGGTGTAACTTAATCCAGTTTGACACCCTTTCTACTTCTCATAAATCCCTTGTTTCTTCTTTATCCTTTCAAGAACCAGCTACTTATAAGGCTGCTTCTACAGATCAAAACTGGATCACTGCAATAGATAAAGAATTGCAGGCCCTTGTTGCTAACAATACATTGGATGTTGTCCCTCTTCCTCATGGAAAAAAACCAATAGGTTGCAAGTGGGTTTATAAAGTGAAGCTTAAGTCATATGGGAGCTTAGAGAGATACAAAGCCAGACTTGTAGCTAAGGGCTTTACACAGAAGTTTGGCATTGATTATCAGGAGACCTTTTCTCCTGTAGTCAAGATGACCGCTGTTAGAAGCATCATTGCCATTACTGCTTCACAAGGTTGGAATATCTTTCAACTTGATGTGAATAATGCATTTCTTCATGGGGATCTCCATGAAGAAGTGTACATGAAAATGCCAGAAAAAGTCCACTCAACCATGTTTGTAAACTCAAGAAATCCCTCTATGGCTTGAAGCAAGCTTCAAGACAATGGTTTGCAAAACTTGTTTGTGAACTCACACATCAAGGTTTTATGCAATCTAAGCATGACTATTCTCTGTTTATTAAAAGATCATCGTGGAAATTGATCAAGCGGCGGTTTATGTTGATGATATTATCATCACAGGGACATATCCTATTTCTATTCAATCTCTCAAAACTCATCTAGATAGAGTTTTCAGCATCAAGGACTTGGGAAAGCTTCATTTCTTCTTGGGAATTGAAGTGGGATATTCTTCTGATGGTTTTTTTCTCACACAGCATAAGTTCACTAAGGAACTTCTCAAGTTTGCTGACATTTCTTCTTCTAAGACAGTAGCAACACCTTTGCCTCTCAACCTCAAATTACTAGCTGATGAAGGTGATTTGTTTCATGATCCTGAATTTTATAGAAGTGTGGTGGGGAAGCTCAACTTTCTAACAAACAACATGCCTGATTTAAGCTACAATGTCCAGACATTGAACCAGTTTATGCACTCTCCCAGGATTCCACATTACAATGCTTTAGTTCATGTTCTAAAGTATGTTGCTTCAACATAAGGACAAGGTCTTATGATGAAAGCCACTGATAAGCTTACCTTGCAAGCATATGCTGACAGTGACTGGGGAGCATGCGTGTCCTAATTCTAGAAGATCCATTTCAGGATATATCCTACTTCTCGGTTCTTCTCCTATCATCTGGAAGAGTAAGAAACAAACAACAGTCTCAAAATCATCATCTGAGGCTGAATATCGGGCTATGTCTAATGCTGCATCAGAAGTGCAATGGCTTGTTTGGTTACTTGAAGAAATGGGTGTTGAAAATTTTAAACATGTCAGCCTATATTGTGATAATCAGAGTGCTTTTCATATAGCACACAATCCTGTTTTTCACGAGAGAACAAAGCATATTGAAATAGACTGTCACTTTACACGTGACAAAATCATTGAAGGGCTTCTTGATGCTATGTATATGCCTACTACACAGCAATTGGCTGATATTTTTACAAAGGTGCTTCCTTCCTCTCAGTTTCAGCAGCTACTTTCCAAGCTAGCCATGCTTCCTACTGATGCTCCTTCCTGCCTAGCTTGAGGGGGGGTATTGGAGATAATGCAATAGTTGTCAGCTCAGCGTAATAAGCTCAGCTCAATAGTTCAGCTCATAACTTATTTCAGCTCAGTTAGTTACAAATTCTGTTATGCCTTGTTGGCAATTCTCTAGTTTATATTCTTACATATAAATAGTTCTCTCTCCTCAGATTGTAATTCATTCTGTTAGTTTGCAATCTCTCTCATCAATTGTGAAGAGTTTATTCTCTCTGTAATACTTCTTCTTTCTCCTCAATAAAATCTTCTTTAAAATTGTTGATAATAATTGATCACATTTGATCAATTAACAAAAGATTTTTGGGGCTAATAAAGAAGGGCGTAACAATAACTGACTAGGAGTTGATTTTAGTTTAAACCTGTAGCAGGAATACTGAGATTAAATAAAAAAAACATAGGGCAAGTGAATAATATTAATAAAAAATTATAAGTACTAAATATTATATACTATATACAAGACTGAAGAAATACAATTAAGATAATTACAGGGTATTATTGATTTAAATCAACAGTATTTTAGTTGGTATCGTCCTCTTAGCATAGAATATGATCTGAAAATATATATCTTAAATAAGATACGATTTGTCTATCATAGACTTATCTTACTGGATAAATACTCCTAAAATTTATTATCATAGACTTATCTCACTTCGCCTATAGACTCCTGAAACACTAGTACTCCATGTATCATGTATGGTTAATAATTGATAGCTAATACTTACTATCTGTTAATAAAAGATAGTAAACATCAAAATAGAAAAGAAGCTAATGCATAAATCATAAAACCTAGCCGCATGGTGATAAGTAAATCAAGAATTTAAGATAACTAAAAACAGCCATATTAAAGATAAACGATACTCCTAAAAGAATAAATAACATTGGTAAAAGGATATGTATAGAACTAAAAGATAACCCATATTTCATCATCTATACTAAAAGATAAACCGTGCATGTTTATTATATAAATACCACGCATAATGCATGCATTTTCCCCTAAGCTTCCAACAAATCACTATATTGCTTTCCCACACAAAACCTTAATAGCTCTGAAGAGAAAAACAAAATGATGAAGCACACACTTCTTTGTGCCATTTTCCTTATGCTAGCAGTGTCTAATGCTAGAGTACTCGATGACAAGCCACAAGAAGCCTCCAACCAACAAGGTGTCAACCCGCAAGACGCTCTCGGATTCTATGACAACCCTTTTATTCCCGAGCCTATAAAGAACCTCCTTAACCCTGTGATCCCCTACGTGCCGAACCCGCCGAATGACCCGTTTTTCCAACCGGACCCGAAAAACAACCCTCCATCAACCCCGTCGGTCCCACATGCCCCTGTCCCACCAACCCATTCGGCCCCACATGCCCCTGTCCCACCAACCTCTGGTTTTTTTCTCCCTTTTATCTCAATCGTTTTCCCCTCACCACCGACTACACCAAGCCCACCATCCACCCCTTGATCGGTCTGAGACATATGCATAATGCATGCAGATTTAGTTTAAGTTGTTACCCTATATAAATATATTATGGTGAATAAGTAGGGTGTTATAAGTAGCTAGCTAGTTTAATAAATTAATAAGTGTATGTTTTGATTTTCTAAGGTATAGCTTAGCATTGTATCTTGAGGCGATCATTACATGAATATTTCTTTCTCTTTAGATCTTGAAAATAATTAGAGTATGAATGCTATTATCTCTTTGCGTTATAATATATATAAATTTCATTTTACTTTTGGTGAATTTGCGTTGTATGTTTAGAATTAGACTAATTAGTTTTGCAAAAATGCAAACCTGATGTAACAAGATAATAAGCATGTTATTTATCAAAAATATCGTTCCTATGTGTACCAACTCAAGCATAGAGCAATACTTTTCATCTTCTTATTCAGATTCCCAACTCAATACTAGGTGAAAAGTGGAACACCTTCTTAATGTATGACTTTAACTATTAATCAATATCATAAGAATAGAGATTTTTTTATATGGTGAAGAAAATAAAAGGTAAATTAATTTTCCTTTTCGTAGGTCACTTCCAGTGCTAAATGGCATAATATTAACCCATAAAACTATATGAAGCATTGTTTGCCAGGAAGAGTTCACCAATTACGCCCTCCCTTTCTTGTTATAATTTACAAAGCATATTAATATTTGAGCGAGGATAAACGTTGACCGTTAACTACTCTCAATTGATATTGATATAAATTATAAGAAAAAAACATTATGAAAATATTTTCGTTGTTGTAATTGTTATAATTTTTATTTGTTACTCCGCTGCTGAAAGATCCAAAAACTATAGTCATGTGGAATCTTGTTAGCTTCGTCTTAATATGTATTTTATAAATACCTACTTTAACTAAAATATTAATGCTCAAAGTTTTGCATTGATTGGCATGCGTGAAAAGATCTTTAGAAAAAGAAAGTATATTATAAATGATTGTTTTGTGCTCAAAACAAATTTCCTAGAAGCATGAGCGTGTTATGTTTAGAAACGGAATGAGTAATATATATATAATCTCTTTTTATCAATTAAGGTCAATTAAAATGAACTATGAATTGAGGTAGCCCAGCCAATTGATGTGTATTGATTAAAGTTCATTAGAATGAAGCAATGAGTTGTCTGGTGTTTTATACTATGTCAATTGTCAAGAGACAGACTAGTATATACAAAACCCTTTTCAATCGAGTATGTTACATGGTTACGCTTGGTTTGATTTAATTAATAGACGTTTGTACCTAATGAAAGCATTATATCATGTGAATAATCAGGATTTCAGACAATTTAGCTATTAATTTGTTTTCTTATCCTTCCTCACTTCGACCTTTTCGTTTTCCTTCCTTTGGCTTATCAAATTCTCTATCGAGCCGTGAAAAAGATTCAACAAAAGACAGAAACAAATCCACTATCTGTTTTACGTCAAGCAATACATGGAGTAACTCCCGATATCGCAGTAAAAGCAAGACGTGTAGGCGGATCGATTCATCAAGTTCCCATTGAAATAGGATCCCGAAAACGTCCGGGTCAAAATATGGCTTTCAAATTAAGTTCTGAATTAGTGGATGCTGCCAGAGGGAGTGGCGATGCCATACGCAAAAAGAAAGAGACTCATAGAATGGCAAAGGCAAATAGCGCTTTTGCACATTTTCGTTAATCCATGAATAGACACCTAGGTCCCTAGATCCACACATCTCGATCTATATCCGATAATTAAAATCTTTTATCCCTTTTTTTGTGCCAATGTTATTGATTGTTATGATGACTATGACCTACAACTTTGTAATTAAATTTTAAAATTACTTGTTAATCAATCAATGGAAACAATAGCTCACAAATGTTATACACTTATTTTTTAGCACACACCGACGTACTTATAAAAACATTCTTTAGAAAACACTTTGACGTACTTATAAAAAGACACTGAGACACTGACGCACCAATATCGACATATATGTAGTCACCAAGCTAATATTGGGCTCTTCACGTTTTTTTTTCCCCAAAATTATGAGATATATTATACTTTCTCTGTTGTTTTTAGTTTACTCACTTTACTTTGAAGCAAAATCAAAGAAGTATAAAAGTAAAAGTATGAAGAGAACATGAAAAAGAGAGAGAAACTAAAAAGCAAAATAGAGAACTAAAAATTAAATTGAAATATTAAAAGTGAATAATATGGGTAAAAAAAGAAGAGCGGGACATATTATCAAAAATAAAATAAAAAACAACAATGTGTAGATAAAAAAAGAAACAAACCAAAAAAGAAAGTGAATAGATTAAAAAATATGCGAGCTAGTGAAGAGCTACAATGTTGCCCGGAGCCCCGGGCTAGATGCAAACCCCGGGATACATGCAAAAAATGCTAAGCTTTAATTCATTTTTAACTCACTTCCTCCCTATTGTATTTTAAGGTAATCCACACATCTCGATCTATATCCGATAATTAAAATCTTTTATCCCTTTTTTTGTGCCAATGTTATTGATTGTTATGATGACTATGACCTACAACTTTGTAATTAAATTTTAAAATTACTTGTTAATCAATCAATGGAAACAATAGCTCACAAATGTTATACACTTATTTTTTAGCACACACCGACGTACTTATAAAAACATTCTTTAGAAAACACTTTGACGTACTTATAAAAAGACACTGAGACACTGACGCACCAATATCGACATATATGTAGTCACCAAGCTAATATTGGGCTCTTCACGTTTTTTTTTCCCCAAAATTATGAGATATATTATACTTTCTCTGTTGTTTTTAGTTTACTCACTTTACTTTGAAGCAAAATCAAAGAAGTATAAAAGTAAAAGTATGAAGAGAACATGAAAAAGAGAGAGAAACTAAAAAGCAAAATAGAGAACTAAAAATTAAATTGAAATATTAAAAGTGAATAATATGGGTAAAAAAAGAAGAGCGGGACATATTATCAAAAATAAAATAAAAAACAACAATGTGTAGATAAAAAAAGAAACAAACCAAAAAAGAAAGTGAATAGATTAAAAAATATGCGAGCTAGTGAAGAGCTACAATGTTGCCCGGAGCCCCGGGCTAGATGCAAACCCCGGGATACATGCAAAAAATGCTAAGCTTTAATTCATTTTTAACTCACTTCCTCCCTATTGTATTTTAAGGTAATAGACATATACTAAAAATTTATTAATCATTCAATCTATATATATATCTAAAACTCAAAGCAAACAAATGCCATGCTGCCACATGTACCCCCCTCCCAAACAAATGATACAAACTAATCAACAAAAATATATGTATGAAGGCTCGAACACGCAACCTCTCACTTGAAATACAAACATACTAACCACTAATCTACAATCTTTTTTTTGGTTTTTATGGGGAGAAAAAAAACTATAACATACATCTAAGAAAAGCATTTAAAGATATGGTAACTTACATCCCACAATATACCCCACAATTATTAAGGAGACCCAACATTACATGTAATTAACTACATTGCTATAAACTACATTGCTTCTAATTTAAGAACCAAATTGTAAGTAGGGGTGTTCAGAAGACCTGATATGTTTGACCCATCATGTTGACATGTCACCCGGAAAAGGTATAAATATGAAAGTTCATTTTTGAAATCTATATATATATCTAAAAACTCAAAGCAAACAAATGCCATGCTGCCACATGTACCCCCCTCCCAAACAAATGATACAAACTAATCAACAAAAATATATGTATGAAGGCTCGAACACGCAACCTCTCACTTGAAATACAAACATACTAACCACTAATCTACAATCTTTTTTTTGGTTTTTATGGGGAGAAAAAAAACTATAACATACATCTAAGAAAAGCATTTAAAGATATGGTAACTTACATCCCACAATATACCCCACAATTATTAAGGAGACCCAACATTACATGTAATTAACTACATTGCTATAAACTACATTGCTTCTAATTTAAGAACCAAATTGTAAGTAGGGGTGTTCAGAAGACCTGATATGTTTGACCCATCATGTTGACATGTCACCCGGAAAAGGTATAAATATGAAAGTTTATTTTTATGGGTCGGGTACCTGACTCGGGAAAAAGATACAAAAATCAGGTCGGTTAATGAGCTTGCTTTTAAGTTACACGTGTATCCCGAATAAACGCAGCGTTATATTTGTTTCTCTTTCTTTTTTCACAGTAACTTTAATCTCCTCTTATAAGATCAGAAACAATTGTGAAAATGTATTGAGTTATCTTATAAGCTACCCAATACCACATTGTTGTGCTTGTGACTTTCGAGGGGAAAGAAAATATGAATAATGAAAAGAATCAACATTTTACAGGAGAAGTTGGATCAGATGAATCAACTTGTAAAAAGATGGATAGGATGAATCAACATGTTAATGAAAAAATTAGTTGTGATGCAATATGCAAGTGAGAATATTTACGTTATGGTTGATTGGTAGTAGATCCTTTTGACGAATGAGGATGAGAGTTGACATGCAATTGACAATTGTCACTCATGGTAGTATCCCAAAACACTGCAATCAACATGGATCGACAGTTGATACTAATAGTAGTAGCTTCTTCTATAGCTCTTCCAATGATTTTTTTTTTCATAAAAAAAAGCTATGACACTTTTGCGGGTACCCGGTTATTCAGGGTCGAGTCATGGGCTGCTTTTCTAGCTACCCGAAAAGGGGGTACCAACGTATTCTGGTATCGCATATTTGGTACCCGAATAACTAGGTAACCGATTATGAACACCCATAAACAACAAACTCTCATTAATCGGTTACCTTCTTTAACAAAACAAGAAAAAAAAAGAACGACATTAACCATCTTAAATAATTAAAATGTAATGCAATATATAAATTAACCTCGAAGCATAGCCCGAGTCAACAACTAGTTAGTATCTAAATACCAATGCGAATATCCCTCAACAAAATAAAATACTAATGAAATTTGACTAGATACCAGTTGAAATTTATCATCCTATTTCCTATTTAGTCAATAATAATAATCATCCTATTTCCTATAGGATGCAAGAGCAAGTAGTTTTTTTTTATATAATTAAGAGACCGAAATACACTCTTCCCTAATAACCTCTTTGACTCTTTGTATATTAACTAGTTGTTGACCCGGGCGATGCCCCAGGTCATTTACCAATGTGAAATTGAAGTGTTAAATCAAACACTTGAGAGAAGTGAAAAAAATATATATAGGCATTGGATTGTGCTCGTGAAATAATCTTCCAGTTCCTTTTAAATTTTCTACATAGTAAATTATAACATGAATTATTGATCAGTATAACCCCCGACTTCAAGAGAGTACATATATATAAATATACTTATAATTAATTACAAAGACTATAATACAATCTTGTTTTTGAAATTTAGGTTAATATGTGAGAATATAACCGGAATACCGGATGCAATTAAATAGTGTAGTGGTGTTAATTAGGGAGATTATAAAAATTTTAAGAGTTCTTTTTGATAATATAAGAGTACTGAAAAGTAGGACAAACTATTATTAGCATCAGATTAATGAGTATTAATATATAGATTTGTACCTAATTGTCTTAAAAAGAGAAATATTATCTTGTCTTTAAATAATTTCTTTTTCTACAAAGTCCATGTAGGTGGCAAGTTCAAAAGAAATTTAAACTGTGCGTATAGGCGGTTTTGAGAAAGAAAAAAAATAACGTAAAATAATATGTCCTTGCCCTCCATGAAGGGAAGAGTAGGAGTTGTACTTCTTACTTCTATGAGAATGTTATTGGGTTTGATGAGTCACCCGAGTGTGTATTAGATGTTTAGTCTGGATCTTTGATGGGTATGAAGCAAGCAAATGAAGGAGGGACTATTAGCAGTAGCAGTATTATTACAATTTTGCTCGAGCAATGTTGGTGGGCCACATGAGCTACCAAGTATGTGGACCATAACTTTTGAGATAATTGGATGTAATGCTGGGTCTCCGCAATAATTGTGGGGATATTGTGGGATGTAAGTTATCATATCATTAAATGTTTTTCTTATATGTATGTCATATATTCTTTTTCCCCCATAAAAAAACCAAAAAAAGATGGTAGAATAGTTGGTTAGTGTGTTCGTATTTCATACAGCAGGTTGCATGTTCGAGTCTTCACACATACATTTTTGTTGATTACTTTATATCATTTGTTTGGGAGGGGAGGGGTACATGTGGCAGCATGGCATTTGTTTGCTTGGGTTTTAGATATATATATAGATATGAATGAATACAGCGGCAGGCAATTTATAAAAAAAGAAGCAAAAGTTAGTCCAAATTAGAAAGAAAAACAGCAGTTTATTCAACCTTCCGTTACCGTACCTATATGCATTACATTGCTAGAACTACAATTAAAACTATAATATTACTACTAATTATTACTAGATAGATGATTAACTGACTAGTTCACTACTACTTTTAGCCTTTTTTTTGGCGAGTACAAGAACAACTAAAACTATGAAGTACTACTGTACTAGATAGGTAATTAACTAGTAATTGCCAGTACGGTTGGTAGTGTTAGCCATCTTCTGAGCCTCATTATGGGCATGTGCCTCTTGCTTGCGCATCTCGGCCTCATCCTTACGATTCTCTTTCCTTTGTTCAGCAATGTTCTTATCAACTTGATCATGGGCTCTCATTTTATCCGCCTTCTCTCCCACCGTCGCCTTCGCCTTTTCTGCTCCTGCCCTCGCCGTCGCCGCTGCATCCGCTGCCTTCTCCTTCACTGACTCCATCCTCGTCTTCCTCCCTTAGGTTGTTACTTACTTCTCTTAGATGTTTTGCTTTCTTCTCTTGGCTAATGTTTTGCTAGCTAACTTATGAATTATGATAAATTATTGGAACTTGGATGTCTATATATATAATAGCATGAAATGGAGCCGAGTCTTGTGTAACTGTCTAACCAAATATCTTTGTTCAAATCACTTTATCTTTTAACACTTTTTTCTTTAATAATATAACTTATAGGAACTTTGAACCTGTTTCCTTACAACTTTGTTATTCTTTTTTTAAACTAATTGACCGTTTGATAGTTAGACACTCGATTCTTAAATTTGTCTATAGTATGAATTTTTAGTTGCATGTAAAAGTTTTTTGTGTCTGCGACACGTGGATTGATGTCGGTCGTGTTACATGTGGAAGATGACACGTTTGAGGTTTGTTGTCTTGTGTTGGGGGTGAGTGGTGACTTGGTGAGCCAGCTGAAGTAGAAGTTTAGTGGACCTACGCAGCGGCACAAAATTTGTTTTTACCCAAAGCTGCTGATGGCCTGTAATATTTTGGATCCCAAAAGTGTGGAATACGTCTACTATTATTGTTAGGTTTTTGTGGGCTGCTCAACTTTATGCATAGTACCCATTAAACCCCAACAGGATATAGATTTGTAAAAGAAACTCATAGGGTTACGGCCCAAGTTATTGATTGTAATTTGAAAATTTGACTACAGCATTGGAATTCAAAAAATGAATCGATACAATTGTATTATGTTCGATATCTAGAAAAAGGGTTTTTTGATATAGGCATTCCTTAGGGTTATAAATAAGTACAAAATATTAACCTTTTTTTTTAAATAAGTGCAACAATTTGACTTTTGCGCTTGCCAACGCACAACTTTGACTATTAATATCTCTAATTATGCATTTGTAAAAGTTATAAAAAGTTGATATTATGAAAATATTCATTGAAACAAATCAAATAACATTTTATATGATCATTTTTGTTTTTATATATTAGTAAAAAAATATGGTCAAAGTGAGGTGTGAATAGTGCAAAAGTCAAAGTATTGCACTTAAAAAGAAACACATGAAGTATTTTTCTAGAATAGTAAGTACTACCTCTATTTCAAAATAATAGTTACACTTTCACTTTTTACGCACGTCGATGTAAAACTTTGAGCACCAATATCTCTAATTTTGTATTTGTAAAAATTATGAAAAATTGATATTCTAAAGGTACATATTGGTATCTAATCAAACAAGATCTCATACGTTACAATGATAGTTATAAATAGTGTCAAAAGTTAAATTGTAACCATTAATTAGATATGGACATAGTATTAGGAGTTTATGACATAATCACGCGCCATTTATTATAATTAATAATTATTTATTACTTAATATTTTCATTTTTAGTTTCTTATATATATAGACCTATGGGATGCATATATATATCGTTTTCCCTGGAAAAAATTATGATAAATATTCGTGAATCCACTGGGTTCAATTATTTGAGCTTCAACCCCCATTTTTAGTTGATAAATTAGTCATTTGTCTCGTGTTATGCATGAGTTATAAATCAATGGCAAAGAAATATGAACAAAGGAATAATTGGAACCAAACTTACTGGTATTGGGGCTTATGATAAAGTAACATGAAAGAGTGTAATTAGAAGAAAGAAAAAACATAAATGGAGAGTAAGTAACTACTGAAATTCATGCTCGAATATCGTGTACTCTTAAATCTTAATAGAAAGATCCCCTCGAAAGAAAGGGCATACTCTCCCTCGAAGAACGGGCGGCGCTCAACCCTAGGGGTTCGTTTCTTCCAATCATGGAGGGAACTTTGATTGATCAGTACTGACGCCTCAAAATTAATGACGCAGAAACCGAAATCGTTGACATGGGAGACTTAGATTTAGTAAAAAATCCTGATCAAGTATCTTTACTGTTGGTTGGGAGATTAGTGACGGAGAGAAGTTTTAACGTAGAAACCTTCAAGAGAACTATGACTATGGCGTGGGCTGTCTCGAAGCGCCTAGTGATTCGCATGATTGGGCCGAATAGGTTCATCTTCCAGTTCTTTCACTGGAAGGACAAAGCGAAGGTCTTGGAAGGGAGACCATGGTCTTTGACAACCAACTCTTGGTGCTGAGCGAAGTGATGGGCAACGAGCAAGCATCGGAAGTAAAGTTGAACCACTCGCCATTTTGGATCAGAATAAAGGACCTTCCTTTTAAATGTTGTAATACTGAGGTATGTAAAGCCATTGCTTCTAAATTAGGGCTTGTTCTGGAAGTTGATGATGATGATTTTCACTTGGACAATTACATTAGAGTTCGTATTATGATGGATATTACTAAGCCCTTATGCCGCTTCCAAAAAATAAAAGGCAGGGATGGTAGAATTGTTAAGGTTTCTTTCTCCTATGAACGTTTGCCATTTTTTTGCTTCCTTTGCGGGACCATTGGACATAGTGAACGGGACTGTTGTAATATTGATGACGAGGAGCAAGAAAATTCTATGGGATGGGGTAAGTTCCTTCTAGCGACCCCTCGAAAGGGGGTGAAAAAATTCTTGGAGGAGGTGGAGGAGGTTCGTTCATGTAGGAAGGTGTTGTTTGTTCCCAAACCTATGGAGGGTCACTCTCTGGTTACTCATTAACAAAGGGAGGTGGATGCATTGAAACTCCACGAAACGGACCCAACCGACGTGGCTCCGGACTCGTGGGAGGATGTGGGGGTGTTAGCGAATGGAGAGGGGCACTAGTACAGAATTCACGTTTTGCGTCGGTCTATTTGCGTCGTATGCACGAAGACCTGACGCAAATAAACGATTTGCGTCGGATATCATAGAAGGTGCGACGCAAATAATCACGGATATGAATTGCGGAACCATTTTGCGTCGCATGACTTTGAGGACGCGACGCAAATGATGTAGCTATCTGCGTCGCATGTTCGAATGGTGCGACGCAGATGATGTTGGCCCAGATCTAAACTTAAAAAAAATGAAAATTGCGTCGTGTGGGATATGTGTGCGACGCATAAGCTCACCATATAAAAGCCCACTTAACCAATTTCTCTCAGCCGTTTCTCTAACCTAATCTCCTCATCTTCTCAACTCTCATCTCTCTCCACTCTCATCTCTCTCAACTCTCATCAGCAGATGACGAATTCTCAACGCCGGCGACTCATCACTCCGTTCTTCTCTCGTGTTCGTTCGTCGACGTTCGTCTCCAGTTCGTCTCCAGTTCGACTCCGACGTTCGTCTCCGACGTTCGTCTCCAGTTCTCTCGTATTCTCCTCTTTTTTCTTTAATTTCTCTAAATTCTTTAATTTTATTTAATTTCTCTAAATTCTCCGTTCTTGTCGTGTTCGTTTTATGTAATTTTTAGGATTTTGAAGTGTAATCTTTATTTTTTCTGAAATATTATAGAATTGAATGTTTGATTTTAGGGTTCTTATTTATTTCTCCTCTTTTTGTCAAATTATTCGACTTTGTCCTAATTTTTCTTTCTTTTTCTTCTCTCGTGTTTTGCAGGAAATCCAGATCTCGTGTTCTACCTACCGAAATTCGCGAAATTGTTTTTGTGTCGTTCTGATTCGCAGGAGGAAGAAGAATGAGGTTCAATTTTTTGTATGTTAGATCTGATTTTTTTTAGGTTCAATTTTTTGTATGTTAGATCTGATTTTTTTTTTAGGTTCAATTTTTTTAGAATTAGTTCGATCTGAATTTTTTTTTGTATGTTAGAAGAATTAGGTTCAATTTTTTTAGGTTCAATCTCTTGTTATTTTCAATTCAGATTTCATTCTTGTTGTATTTCGTTCCTGTATGTCTGGATAAGTGAGTTTATTGTTTTTTTTAAACAAAAATTAAGCATTTGCGTCGGACTTGGTGTTTCATGTGACGCACATAAACTTTTTTTTTTAAAAAAAATGGTTGATTTGCGTCGGACTTTGTGTTACATCCGACGCAGATTCAATTTTTTTAATAAAAAATGTTTGATTTGCGTCGCACCTAGTCTAACGTGCGACGTAAATGGTGCTGGTTGTGCTGTGGCTCAAGGGTCATCTACGTCGGACATCTCTTACATCCGACGCAAATGGCTTAATATCTGCGTCGAGTCCTAATCCGACGCAGATCGTCTCTCCTTATCTGCGACGACGCCTGTGCCGTCGGACCCATGTCCGACGCAAATGGGCGCCTCGCATCCGACGCAAATCGTCCATTCTGTACTAGTGGGGGGAGAGAACATCACTGAGGGCGGTTCTCCTGTGCTGGCAGATCTTGAGGGGGTGAGGGAGGTGCGAAGTTAATGTATAAGGGGGGGAGCATACCTATGTGGGTACTATGATGGAGGGGAAGGGGAGAAAAGAGGTAGTGGAGCAGCATCTAAGTAGTGAAGAGGCTCGGGTGGTCGAGGGAAAAAGTGATGGAGGGGGAAGAAAGAATGCGCTGCTTATTACTTCCCAAGTAAAGGGTGCAGGAGGGTATAGTGGGGTAGAAAATGGAGAAAGTCGGGCTAGGGAAAAAGTTGACATTATGGAGGGGTGGAGTCTCGATGGTGTGGAGCCTGAGCTTGCGTGGAAAAGGGATCGTGAGGAGGGAGGGGAGGCTGGAGTGGGGCGTACAGACTCCAAAAGATCAAGTGTGTCCGAAGAGAAATCTAGATGGCGTGAGGCGAATTTTGCGGGGGAGCAGGCTCGCCAAGCTCAATGAGTCTTTTGAGTTTCAATTGTAGAGGGTTGGGAAACCCCTCCGCGGTTAGTAGTCTCCGGGACTTGATTCGGAGAGAGGCCCCGGCTATTGTGTTTCTTGTCGGAAACGAAGCTGAGTAGAGTTGAGTTTGGTAGAGTTCGGGGTCGTTTGGGTGATTTTCATTGGTTAGCGGTTGATTCTATGGGTCGTTCGGGAGGTTTGGCTCTCTTATGGCGCAAGGGGATTACAGTGGTACTTCAGTCAATGTATGTTCACCACATTGATGTCATTGTTCGAGATGGATTAAGGGAGGAGGAGTGGAGGTTCACGGGTTTTTATGGATGGTCGGAGGTTCAGAATAGACATTTATCTTGGAGACTTATGGAGACCCTTGCTACTCATTCGATGTTGCCTTGGCTTTGCATGGGAGACTTTAATGAAATTTTTTTTGTGCATGAAAAAAAGGGAGTAATGAGAGAGTTGACTGGCAAATGACAAACTTTAGAGAGGCGATTGATTCATGTGGGTTCAAAGATATCCCGTTTACGCGGTATGAGTTCACTTATGATAATGGTGGAGAGGAGGGAGAGAATGTACAATGCAGATTGGATCGTGCTTTGGCTACGAATTAGTGGATGGATTTTTTCCCCGGTAGTCATTTATGGCACTTGGAGTGTGAGTGGTCGGACCATGCACCACTCAAGCTCACTCTTTGGCACGGTGACTATGGCTTGCGGCTGAGCTCGAAACCTTTTAGGTTCGAGCAATTTTGGGCGACGGAGGATGCATGAGAGAAGGTGATCGAAAATGCTTGGATTGGGGGCTCCACACTTGCCGCTAAACTCGAGCTTTGTGCAGCAGATTTGAAAGAGTGGGGGAATGAAAATTTTGGGCCGACCTTTAAGGAATTAAAGAAGGAGCCAAAAGCGTTGGCTAAGCTGAACAAAGGAGGGCTTACGGCCCACCAGGTTGACAAGCGTAGGCGCCTGCTTCGTGAGATCTCTAGCTTGATTGCGTTGGAAGAAAGTTACTGGAAGTAGAGGTCGAGAGTTTTGTGGTTCGAGGAGGGTGATAGAAATTCTAAGTTTTTTCACCAGAGAGCTTCATGGAGGAAACAGAAGAATACTATAAAGCAAATAAAAGATGAGGAGGGAAGAGAGCATAAGGGGGATGAGAAAGTGGGGCGTGTGGCAGTGGAGTATTTCAAAGGTTTGTTTACCTCTTCTAGCCCCACACTGGTACAGCAGGCGTTGCATGAGGTCCAGGAGAGAGTTACAAATGAGATGAATGCAGCGCTTAGGGTAGAGTACAACGAGGAAGAAGTTAGATTTGCTTTGAGTCAGATGCATCCGATCAAAGCCCCAGGTCCTGATGGCATGTTCCCGATGTTTTTTTAATCTTATTGGCATATTGTGGCCCTTCTGTGATGAGTATGGTTTTAGGCATCCTGAGAGGTAATCCTATTCCAGCCTATCTTAATCGTACTTTTATTACTCTCATTCCTAAAAAGAGTAATTCTGAGTATATGAAGGATTTTCGCCTTATTTCTCTTTGCAATGTGGTGTACAAGTTGGTCTCTAAAGTGCTAGCTAACAGGCTGAAATCTTTTTTAGATGGAATTGTGTCTGTTAACCAAAGTGCCTTCACTCCGGGGCGCTTAATTACAGATAACATATTAGTGGCTTTTGAATTGTTTCACCATATGAAGCATTCTAATAGCCAAAAGGGGCTGATGCCGATGAAGCTTGATATGTCGAAAGCCTATGATAGAGTAGAGTGGGATTTTTTGGATGCTGTGTTGGTTAGATTTGGCTTTGATACAGGCTGGAGTAACCGAGTCATGGAGTGTGTCAGATCATTTTCTTTCTCGGTGTTGGTGAATGGTAGACCTACTGATGATTTTTCCCCAGGGAGAGGTATTAGACAGGGTGACCCTCTATTTGCTGATGATTCGGTTACTGCATAGAGGAGAGGAAAATAATTCTTTGAAGGTTAATCACCTTTTATTTGCTGATGATTGCATTATATTCTCCAGGGCTTCTAGGCAAGATGATGAGTCAATCAAGCAGATCTTGAGTTTGTATGAATTTTCATCGGGGCAAAAGGTGAACTTTGAGAAGACAAATGTCTCATTTAGTAGGCGAGTTCCTGAGGCTAGGCGTGGGGAGATAGCTGAGTTTCTAGGAGTGTAGGAAGTTTATATCCATGATCGTTACTTAGGCTTGCCAACGGTTGTGGGTCACTCGAAGAAGGTGATTACGAGGGGCGTGAAGGAGAGAATATGGAAGAAGCTTCAAGGGTGGAAGGGGATATCGATGGTACTTTCTAAAGCTGGTAGGGAAATTATGATAAAGGCGGTGGCCCAATCTCTTCCTACCTATGCAATGAGTGTTTTTAAGTTTCCATCCTCGTTTTGTGATGAGATTAGGTCCCTTATGGCTCAATTTTGGTGGGGGCAAAAGAATGGTGAGCGGAAAATTCATTGGGTTGCTTGGAAGAAATTGTGTAGGCCTAAAATGGAAGGGGATTGGTTTTCGTGATATGAAACTAATTAATTGGGCTCTTCTTGGTAAACAGGCGTTGACATTAGTGATGAATAGATGGAGTTTGATCGAGCAGATTTATAAAGCACGATATTATCTGAATTCTTCTTTCATGGATGCGGCCTTGGGCAATAACCCAAGCTATATATGGCGAGGTATATGGGAGGCTAGGTGGGTGCTTAGGAGAGGGATGAGATGGAGAGAAAATTCGTTTTTGGAAAGACCCTTGGATTCCGGGAACTCAATCTAGAAAAATCATTTCACCAAGAGGAGAGTCGAATGTGGAGGTTGATGTTGGAGCTTTCATTAATCCGATTAGTAAGGAGTGGAATGTGGAGCTGCTTGCACAAGTGTTGCTGCCTTTTGAAGTTGAGCGAGTCTTAAGCATACCCATTAGTAATAGGTTGCCGGAGGATACGTTGTGCTAGGATCTAGAGAAAGATGGGTGTTATTCAGTGCGGTCTGCATACAAAGCCTTGGCGGGGGATGCGTGGAAAGCTACGGAGGAGGGTTCTTCGAAGCCTACTGATCTGTGGCAGCAAGTGTGGGGAGCTAATGTCCTCCCTTACGTAAAATTGTTCGCTTGGCGTGCGGGGCTGGAGGGCCTTCCTACGTGCCTGGGCCTAAATCGCAGGATGCCGCATATGGCGGCTGGGTGCAAGCTTTGTGGATGGCCGAATGAGCCTGGGCTTCATGCGATTTATGAGTGTGGGCCGGCCCGCCGGTTTGGGATGCGGGGGGTGGGATGGCGAGGCACCGAGGGGTACAACAAGCCTGCAGATTGGTGGGGGTCGATTTTTACTAAACTCGACGAGAACGACTAGGCAAAATAATTAACTTTTTGTTGGGTCATATGGGGGGCTCGTTGCAAAGCCTTCATTGAAGGGGAAGGGTGGGATGTTGTTGCGGTAGCTAAATATGCGGAGGAGACTCATAGTCAATTCATGGAGGTGAGGGGAGCGAAGAAATGTGGGAGTGGGGGTGGTAGTGTGGCGCACAGAACTGAGTGGCAGCCGCCGGAAGAGGGATGGATTAAGGTGAATGTGGATGCATGGAAGGTTGGTGTGGGTTCGGGCTTGGGTGTGGTTGGAAGGAGTGATGGGGGTGAAGTCCTAGGCTGCGTTGCTGTGCAGTCCCATGCGTGTTGGGTGCCCCAAATTGTTGAAGCGAAGGCCATCTTGGAAGGCTTGGCACTAGCCCGTGCGCTGGGAGCTTCGAGAGTGGAGATTGAAGGTGACTGTATGTCGGTCATCCAAGCCTTGAAGAGCAAGAAGAAAGGGTCGGGTGAGGTCCACCTCATGTTGATGATATTCTTAGTATAGCCTCTAGTTTTAATTCTGTTAGATGGTTGTTTGTTAAAAGATCGGGTAACAAAACTGCTCACGAATTGGCTCACTTTCAACCTTTTGAGGTGGGAAAACGTGTGTGGCTAGACAATGTTCCTGATATCATTGTTTCTTTGGCTATTTCTGAGTTAATATAGTTGTTCCCTTAGTGGGTTCCCATTAAAAAAAAACGATATAATATACTACCTCTGTTTCTTTTTAATCTACACGCTTTCCTCTTTGGTCTGTTTTTTTTTTAATCTACACATTGTTGCTTTTTCTATTTTTGGTAACATGTCACATCTACTTTCTACTCTTTTTCCACCCATGTCATCCACTTTTTGATATTTTAACTCACTTTTTAGTTTCTCTATCTCACTTTTCAATTTCTCTCTCAACCTTTTCAGTTTCTCTCTCATACTTTTGCACTTTCTCCTTGGTTCTCCCCTAAAGTGAAGTGAGTAAATTAAAAAAAAACGGAGATAGTATATTAGAGGTTAATTTATTGCCTATTTGTAATCTTATTAGGCATTGTGTTTGAGGTACAATGAATTTTAGTTTACTTAATGAGACATTTATTCAACCATTACACTCATGATAAAGATAACTTAATCAATTCTAATGTGTAGTTCCAATCTCCAAGCTCTTAAATAGTTGACGGATCTGAAGATCGTTGTGTTAATCTTAGGGGTAAACATCATCAACTTGACCTTCGTCGTCATTAGTGGCAAAATTCGTTTCTAAAGTAGTGGTAATGTATCATATATAAGTGACATATAGTACTTCACAATATTATTTAAACCATTATAAGACTCTTAATATACTACTATTATTAAAAAAAATTAAGCAAGAATTGTAATTCATTACATGGCACTAAGTCACTAACCTTAAGTATGAAATAAAGATATTTAAGATCCATGTCTCCACTACACTTTTATTGTTTCTCTTATCAATATATATGATGATTTTATGGGATTATAATGAAAAACAAAAGTTAAGTTACCATATTTCAAATGTTTGATTTTGAATACAATAATGATTTAGTTTCTTCTTTTAACATCTTTCCACACCAAATTAACACCACTAATAAATTGATAACAAGAGTTATTCATATATCACTCGCAAAGTATATAATATACAAGAAGTCGGGCATTACTCAAGCCACAAACTATGTAATTTTTAAAAGGATTTTTTAACTGGAATAATACAAACTTTGGCCCGTTCTCTCGCAATAATACAAACTTTTGATTATTTTTTAATAATACAAACTTTAGGCCAAAATTCCTCCAGTAAGTCGAAACCGGTTGGTAACTTGTTTTAGGAGGTAAATAAGCTGACGTGGCACTCATTAAGACACGTGTCATTATTTTATTGGCTGATTTTTAAATTTTTGATTTAAATATCAAAATACATTAAAAACATTTTCTTTTTTTCTTTCTTCTCTCCTGCTCCCCGCTCCCCTTCCCAAGACCCCTAGACTGCCCAAAGACCGTTTCTCCCTCTTCATGCTCCCCGGAAACCCCACCCCCCTCCCCCCCACCCCCACCCCCCACCCCCACGAATGAAACCACGGCCCTCACCACCCCCACCCCAAAGACCCTAGACCCCGTCCACCACCGTTTCTCTCTCTTCATCCTCCCCCCTAGCCAAACCAACCGAAACTCCACCCCACCCCTTCCCCCACCCTCACCCCACCCCCCATGGATGAAACCACCCTCACCACCCCCTCCCTAATCACGAAAGACCCTTCCCCAACCACGAAACGTCCCCACCCGAACTTAACTCCTCCACACCACCCCGAAACCACTTCCCCACCCCCGGCCCCCGCCCGGTCCCCTCCCCGATCTACGAATCGAAAGCTTGATTCTCAGAACAATGGTGGGTTGAGCTACGTGGAAGGAGGAGAAGGGAGAGGGAGAAGTGTTGGTGGAGACGAAGGAGGACGTCGGCTATTTTCGCTTGCCGCCGACTCTCGTCCTCTTTTCCTCCTTGTTTATTCTCTCTCCTCGCCGCTTTGTCGGCCACTCCTTGTTTGGTGGTTACCGGTGTAGATGTGGGGAGCTTTGGCGGCGGAAAAATGAGTTGTGTTTAGGTGAGGGACATTTCGTGGGCGGGAGGGGGTTTCGTGATGGGGGAGGGGTGGTGAGGGTAGACTAGTGGTTTCGTCCGTGGGGGGGAGGGGGAGGGGGGGAGGGGAGGGTGGACTGTTGTCGTGGTGGGAGAGGGGATGGACTCGGTGGTTTCGTCCCGTGGGGGGAGGGGGAGGGGGAGGGGTGGACCGGTGGTTTCGTGGTGGGAGAGGGGGGGGACTGGTGGTTTCGTCCGTGGGGGAGGGGGAGGGGGAGGGGTGGGGTTTCAATTGGTAGGGGAGGGGAGGAGAGAGAAGGAGATTTTGGGGTCTTTTAAAATTCTTTTTACCTGTTTTACAGGTTAAAGGTCACTTTGACCTACTCTAGGAATTTTGGCCTAAAGTTTGTATTATTAAAAAATAATCAAAAGTTTGTATTATTGCGAGAGAACGGACCAAAGTTTGTATTATTCCAGTTAAAAAATCCTTTTTAAAATACTTTTTTTTATATCGGGGTTTTTAACCTTAAAGTACTTAACTAACAATAATTGAAGTTGCCGTCAAAAAAAAAAAAACAATAATTGAAGTTAATCCTTTAAAAAAACAATAATTGAAGTTAATAAATTAGCCACGTAAAACAAACGCAGCTACTTTTTATAACATTTGTCAGATAAATTTGGTCTACTTGAATTAATGAACAGCTGAAAGTAATAACTATTACCAGCTGGTGTTTGGAACTTATTTACCCCGGGAGTAGTTGAGTGACCCTTTGGTTGCCAACACTCTTATTATTGAGTTTTCATTGGTTAGGAATACATAAAAACATTATTTTTATGTCACTTCGCTCCTCAATTAATTACATACATATTATTATTTTATTCTAATATATCTAGGAGGGTTGGCAACCCTGAAGGTTACTCAAACATTTTCCTTACAAAGTGACAATGAGTTGTAATTATATTTGTAAATTTGACTAACCGCCTATAAGGGAAGGGGGAAGGAAGATGGTGTTCCCCTATGAAAATACTAAATTACCCTTAATGATCTCATGGAATGAAAAAAAATTACAAATGAAAACAATTTAAGAACTTTTTATCATTTCAACTTGCCATTTTAAACAAGTTAAAAATGGTATATGCATCAAATATTTCAATCAAAAAATTAATTGGACAAAATATCTTGACCTTTTTATTATAAGAGAATATGGTATACATGTTAGGACTCTATTTAGGTTGTGTATGAGGATTAGGTTTGTTGTGACTGAAGGTCTTGTGAGTCCATTATATGTTCCTACTAAGTTTCAATTGGCAGATATATTTACTAATGCACTTGGTAGGACTCAATTTGAATTTTTGTTGTCCAAGTTGGGCGTTCGTGATTTGCACGCTCCAACTTGAGGGAGGGTGTTAGGACTCTATTTAGGTTGTGTATGAGGATTAGGTTTGTTAGTCCTAATTTAAGTAGGACTTTAGGGTGTATAAATATATGCGATTGATGAATGAGAAAGATAACAGAAATTGACCTTAATTAATCAATACATGACGTTGACCTGAAAAGTCTGAAACACTTAGCCTATTACCTTTGATACTCTTTAATTCAATCAAACCAACTCATTATGTATATTCATTTTGTTCAAAATTCATTCACAAAAAAATAATATTAAAAATCACTCACAACCTTTGTTAGTTTTTTACATTAGCTAATTAATATATTTAAATTCATTTAGCTATATTAATCTTTCACATTTAAGTGTAATCATAACTATAGTATGGATGGAGTACATAATAGAATAACAAGTTTTGAAATTGACGCACGCATCGCGTGCATATAAGACTAGTAGTTTTATAAACAATGATGCCTACTATTAGCAAATTTAGCATCTTCTATTTGTTTTTTTATTATCGTTGCACTTTAAGTTCTACATTTGGCAACACACATTATTAACTTTTAGTATCTTAGGATTTAAAAACAAATGATACTTTAAAAATACACATTGAGACAAATCTAATACTCCTCCCGTTTTCTTTTATTCTTTTGATTTGAAATCTTTTTGAGAGACCAAAAAAGTTAAACTAGAAAGAACAAAAGAAAATGGAGGAAATAATACTTTACATGCCAATATTTGTATTTTATTGTATTAGTTAAAAAACATACAATCAAAGTGGTGTATATGAAAGGAACAATTTTACAATGGCTACAATTTTATCTAGCCACCATAAGTCCATAACTTGTGTAATTTTTTTAATCTTAGATCCACACCATTTATTATATTGAGTTTTTGATTTAACTATAATCAAAATTTATACATTAATAAAATTGTATATTAAAGTTCGTATATATTGATTGGCTTTATATTCCACAAGTCTTTGTTATTTTTTTTTTTTTGATTTGGTAAGATGAATAACTTCTGGGCTGCCCTCGCACAGGGCCCAACCCAGAGGCCCAGGCACTTGGAAGGAGGGGGAGTTGTAAGGAGATTTATCCTCCAAGTGCCACTCACTTGGTGGGATTCGAACCCCTGACCTTGAGGTCGTGAGGTGGAATTCCTACCAAGTGAGCCAAACTAAGTTTGGTACAAGTCTTTGTTAATGGTGATGACAAAAAGTAAAAGGAAAGAAAGGAACAATACTTCAAAAGAAAAGAACCTAAAGTTCAACGACATTTGTTTTCACCTTTTTATTTATTTATTGAAACTAGTCTTTTTTATCCATTTTTCCAGGTTTATAGGGTTCAATTAAACTAATGGTCAAAACTTGTCTATAAATATACAGGGTTTGGATTTCAATAGTTATAGTAGCTACAATTTTTGTTATAGACATTATTGAATAATCATATATGAAATAGTGACAAAATAAAGTGGACTTATAACGAAAGACAAAGGAAGTATTATCATACTACCTCCATTTCAATAAATCAGATGCAACACCTTGACTTTACATTACTCATATCCCAACATTGACCGTAACTTTTTGATTAATACTTCATTCAATTGTAAGAAACCACTTGGGAGAATTCAAGTGTATATTTTCGTGCCCAATTCCAAACATGGAAATTAATAGTGCAGAAATATGGGCAATTTATCGGGCAATCAACATAATCATTTGCAAAGAGGAGTTTCGTAGCCATCAAGTCATCATTGAGTCTGATTCCTCCAATGCAGTTTCATGGTGTAATGGAGAAATTGGAGGTCCATGGAATATGAATTTCAAGCTCAATTTCATTCGAAACTCCTTGAAGAAATGGATGAACATTACCTTAATTCACAATGGAAGGGAATCAAATATGGTCGCGGACTCCTTGGCCAAGCAAGGAATTTCCAGAGCAGATGACTTTGTTGCATGGTTGTAGGGGGCGTTCAATCGAAATTCGTTTGTCTAAGGGATGAATTTTTATTTTTGGGTTGACTGACCTCTGCATGCTTTTTCTTAGTTTGTGTATCATGCTACTGTAACTAGGCTAGACTCTTCTTGGATATTGATAATTGTACCTGTTTGTTGTTGATGTATTTTGAGGGTGATTAATGACCTCCTCTCTTCAAGGTGTGTCTATCACTATGAAAGTTTCCTTCTCTAATAGAAGGAATACCTTGTTTTAAGTTGAGGTTTTTTTTCTCCTGAGTTTATTAATAAAATTATAGTAACAAATTATCAAAAAAAATAATACCTTCATTCGGTGATCTCACAATAGTTGCACTACTTTGACAATCACCTTTACTAATGCACAATTTTAACTAATAATATCTATAATAATCTATCAGTAAAAATTAGAACAAGTTGATATTATTTTTTAAAAAAATCATTAACATATTACATGATAAATTTTGATTTTTTGTATGATGGTAAAAAAACATATGGTCAAAATGAGTATATAAATAGTGTAAAAGTCAAAGTGATACTACTATTTTAAAACGAAAGTTTTGTGTGCGTGTGTGTGTATTACTACATCCGTTTTCCTAATTGTTACACTTTGGCATTTTACACTATTCATAAATTTCACTTTGACCGTCGTTTGTAATTTATACGTGAATAAAAACATAGTCGGGTGGGATCTTGATAGATTCGTCTTAATATGTATTTTATTAATATGTACTTTTATAATTTTTACAAACACAAAACTAGAGATATATGTTTTCAAAGTTTTGCATTGCCATTGTAAGTTATACAATTATATGTAACTGAGGGAGTAGCATCACATTTAAGATAGTTGGTTTATCTTAGTGTAAGGGCTGCTTTCTTTCGGCGTAAAATAACCGAATCGGGCCGATGCAATCGAGTCGAACCGAATTAAATTATAACTAATAATAACTAATGATAATAAATTAGAAACTGAATTGAACAAAACAAAAACTGAACTGATTGGAAATGAACTAAACTAACCTGAACTGATTGCAACTGAACTAAACTGAACTGAAAATAAAGTTTGGGCGAACGGTAGTAAGTCTAAAACTTTCTTCATTAATAAATAATTAAAAAATTTAAGCTAAAGTCTTGCGTGGACCTGGTCCACACAAAAATTATTGTGAACCAAAAGTCACGCGTGTTTAAAATTGTACACTGAACACATAGTGACCCCTATTTTGACATAGCAACCTTTTTTTATAACATATATTCAAGTGGTTTAAGCATGTACCTGGTTCACTACCTCTAAAAAATGGTCATTATGTTTTAAACAAGGGTCAATATAATAAATTAAGGATCACTTTAGGTAAATGTATGAAGGTAATTTTATTTTGTGAAAAGTATCTATAACAAGAAATAACTATATGTTAACAAAGCCATAAAGGTAACTATGTCTAAACGAATACTTTAATTATAAGTTATAAAAAAAAAGTCGTTGTGCAAAAAAAATTGGGTGACACCATACATAAAATACGGGTCACTACAATCTACATGTTCCATATACAATTTATGTTATGCGTGACCTTTTGGTTCATAATAACATTATTATGGACAAGGTCCACGCAAGTTTTACCCAAAGAATAGTCAAAATTGTAGGCAATTCTGAAAATTAAAGAGTTCAACCAAAATAGTTTAGCGAGAAAGTTAAAAGAGATGAATCAACGCGTACGGCAAGTTGGCAAGTATGCTCGTGAGTCGTGACTAATGACCAGTTTGAGTCTTTGAGATATGTGGGCAACTTGAAGCATAAGTTTAACTTAATACTAAAGTACTGAGTATGACAGAGACCGCCCACATATTTTCCATTATGAATAGTAGTATTAGCATTTAGGAGTATAAAAAGAGATTTTATAGTTAAAAAAAGCCCTTTGATATGTGATTATGATAGAGACACCGGTAGCTGGCCAAAGAAAAATTACCAAATTGGCCACTATGAAAAGTCCAGAAGTCACATCCAAATTCAAACTCATTTGGACCTGGATTGGATCAATTTTTTGGACTTGGATTCGACTAAATTTTTAGTCAAATATTTTCTGACTGGATTTAGACTCACCCTTTAGTCAAATAGCTCGAATTCAGGTCAAAAATATTTTTATATATAATATATATTTAATATTTATATATATAATGTATATATATTTAATATTTATATATATAATGTATATATATTTAATATTTATATATATATAATATAAAAGATGTATGTGACTTATTTTATGGAATGGATATAATGAGCTTAATTTTTCAAATTCAATTATGAGAAAACGTTGTGAATCATTGAATCTAAATCGGAGAAAAAAAAATATAATAATCGGAATGGACTTGACTGGATTCGGACTCAAGAAAAAATTATCGGACTGGACTGGACTGCACTCAAAAATTATTTGGATCGGACTTGGACTCAATTTCTCGAGTCCAAAAAACTTTGGACTGGATTTAGATTTGGATTTAGCAAAGTCCAATCCAGCCCAATCCACTTACACCCCTAAGTATAACAATAAAAGTCAATTCCAAATTGCCGTTTTCTGTAAAAACAAAAATTGGCACTTTCTGCACCCAAAAAGAAAATGGCACTTAGCTAATTAATTTGGTGTTTGGTAACCACAACATAATTTTAAACATAGAGACCGAATATTCTTCAATTTTTATGCTTATAAATTTGTATGCTAACTATTCCATGTAAGCAACAATATGATAAGCGATAAGGGTGGCCATAAATCAGGCCGCAACAAAAAAAAGAATAAGAATAATTTTTAGGGGTATACTTTTTTCGTTTTCTTTATCCCTAATAAGTGCAAGTGGATTCACCAAGCTAGAAGTTGAAGTGTTCATTCTGTGTGCTGAAGTGTTCTCTCATTTGCTTCGGAGAGCGGAGGAGAATGGTTCTTTGAGAGGTATCAAGGTGGCCTCCACCGCTCCTTCTGTTAATCACTTACTATTTGCTGACGATTGTGTGATTTTTGCTAGAGCTACCATTAATGACGCAGAGGCTATTCATGAAGCTTTAAGAGTGTATGAGTTATCCTCGGGTCAAAAGGTTAACTTTGATAAAACCACTCTTTCGTTCAGCATGGGAGTGAGAACTTTGAGAAGGGGAGAGATTGAGCAAAAACTGGGTGTTAGAGTTGTTGATGTTCACGATAGATACCTTGGCTTACCTACCACAGTTGGTCGTTCGAAAAAAGTCATTACAAAAGGTGTCAAAGAAAAATTGTGGAATAAGCTTCAAGGGTGGAATGGGATGATTCTTTCAAAAGCTGGTAGGGAGGTTATGATAAAGGCAGTGGCCCAATCTCTTCCTACCTACACGATGAGTGTGTTTAAGTTTCCCTCTTCTTTTTGTGATGAAATTCGATCTTTGATAGCTCAATTCTGGTGGGGGCAAAAAAATGGTGAGAGGAAGATTCACTGGGTTGCGTGGAAGAAATTATGCAGATCAAAAGGGGAAGGAGGATTAGGATTTCGGGATATGAAGCTGTTTAACTGGGCTCTTTTGGGTAAACAAGCATGGCACCTTGTTGCTCAACATGGGAGTTTGATTGAACATATTCTCAAGGCGAAATACTACCCTCATTCTTCTTTTATGAATGCGAAATTGGGTGTAAACCCAAGTTATACTTGGCGGGGTATATGGGAGGCGAGATGGGTGTTGAGGAGAGGAGTTAGGTGGAGGGTTGGTGATGGTGAAAAGATCCGAGTTTGGCATGATGAATGGATTCCAGGTACTCAGACTCGCAAAATTCTCTCTCCGCGGGGAAATACGAATCCTAATACTATGGTGGGAGATTTAATTCATCCTATTGGTAAGTCTTGGAATATGAGTCTATTATCACAACTTTTTCTTCCTTTTGAAGTGGAACGAGTTATGAGTATACGTATTAATTCCCGTCTTCCGGAGGATGTTCTATGTTGGGATCTTGAAAAGGATGATGTTTACTCGGTGCGGTCGGCATACAAAGCTATTTGGGGCGACTTAGATCAAGCTAGTGAAGCTTCTACCTCTTATCCTTTGACTATTTAGAAGAAAATTTGGAGTTTGCAAGTGCTGCCCCAGATTAAAATATTTGCGTGGAGGGCGCTCTCAAATGCCCTCCCCACAAATTTAGCTCTTAACCGACGTGTACCTAGTCGTGCGAAGGTTTGTAGTATTTATGGGCAAGATGATGAGTCTGCCATCCATGCTTTGTTCTATTGCACGTTTGCACAAGAAGTTTGGAGACTTAGTGAGATGGGCATTGTGTGGAGGGATGTTGGTAGGTCTGTGGGTGATTGGTGGGCAGGGGGTTTCGAGCAAATGGAAGGGGAGGAGATGTGTGAGGTGTTGACTACAGCTTGGGCTATATGGGGGTCTCGATGTAAGATGTTGATGGAGAATGAGGGGGGACATCCGACGGCAACAATAGCCTATGCCAAGAAGATCTGCAAGGAGGTGCTAGAGGCGAATCAAGCTCGTCTTAAAGGGGGGGCTGCTGCTGTCCCTCACGCTAGCGAGTGGTCTAAGCCTAGCGCTGGACACGTGAAGCTGAACGTGGATGCTGGGCAAACTGGGGTTGGTGGGTGTGGCTTGGGTGCGGTGTTCCGAGATGTAAATGGTGAAGTCTTAGCTGCTGGTACCTTCCAATTTCAGGTGGCTTGGGAGCCCCGTGTAGCGGAAGCAAAGGCCATCTACCATGGCGTCAAATTGGCAAAGGAATTGGGGTATAGTCATCTAGAGGTAGAGAGCGATAGTCTCTTAGCTATTCAAGCGTTGAGAAGTGGTTGAGGGGGATCTAGTGAGTTTCATTTAATTATAGATGACATTTTAGATTTGGTTGTTTGTTTTGACAATGTTTTTTGGTCTTTTGTGAAACGTTCCGGTAATACGGTGGCTCATATGTTGACTCATCTCCAACCTTGGGAGATTGGCAAACGTATTTGGGTTGATGATATTCCGGTTGATGTTTTGTCTTTGGCGATGAATGATATAATATGATCTCCCTTTTGGGGTTCCCTTCAAAAAAAAAAAGAAGTTGATTCCAAGCAAAATTTGGTGGAAATGCCGAATGAGTCTGGATCCTCTAGAGTATTAATAAAATTCTACAAGATAGAGTTGTATCTGAACCATACATTTTAAAATCAATGGCTTATATTGGTAGGAAGGGGGAAATAAAGGGGTGGATTTTGATGAGAAAAAATAGGAGGAGTTTCGGAAAGATAATATATGAGCCGTTGATTTTTTTATTCAATGGTTGATATTGTTCAAACTCTACCTTGTAGAGTGTTTTTAGAACTCTAGAGGATCCAAACATATGCGGAATGCCTCACAACTTGAATGGAAGGATTCAATTAGGAATCGTAGTGCAATGTGTATAATCTGTAGTCTGTACGTATATGTGTGCTAGTGTAGTATGTGTAGGGGTAACCACAAGTTTATCAATCTTCCGGAAAATGGTCTTGACAAACGGAAATTCTTAATGCTAATCTTATGTTTTGGTTTTTTTTTTTGTCTTGGTAGCCAAATTTAATCTTTAGTCTCAATGATAACCCCGTGTTTATGGTTATACCTGAGAATGTAGC
This sequence comes from Beta corolliflora, assembly GCA_947648045.1. NCBI lineage: Eukaryota > Viridiplantae > Streptophyta > Magnoliopsida > Caryophyllales > Amaranthaceae > Beta > Beta corolliflora. The sequence goes on along the minus strand of CANSZD010003470.1, from coordinate 347,681 downwards.
ATTAATGACTATTTTTTGTTATAAACAATTGTTAAAATGGTTGTTTTCAAATTAATTAAAGTTTTTGAAACTAGAATGACATAAGTGTCAACATAACATTGTTAACTACTTTTCCTGGTTTATATATTTCCTTTTTTGGTTTTTTTTTTGATAATTTAGCTTGTATTTTATTAATTATCAT